>JAOTRI020108281.1:0-23978 GCA_028564885.2 Zoanthus sanctaehelenae | reverse complement strand
AGTCCTAAATATCCAAAAACTAGAAAAAGTGAAAATTGAAAACAATTTTGGTCATAAAGCCTCCTGTGTATCCTTAATTATTTACATATAGAGCACAACTTTCTATGGATGGATGGATGGATGGATGGAAACTTTATTAATGTGTCAAATCTTCTAGCTCTAACTGAGCTAATCGGGGACACCTACATTAAGTATTACATAATAATATGACTTTTATATTGGCGAAATAGAGCACGCGTGATGTTGGGAGAGATAATCTGAACGTTGTAAAATCACTCGCCTGCGGCCGTTTTCTCGAAGCACTTCACGCGTGGTTCTATAACTGAACAGAGCGCGCGAGTGTACGGAGTGTTTTAATCACAGTCAATAGTTCTAAACGGCTTAGGCTTCTTTATTTGCTTTATGATATAAATTTTACACTCAGCGAGCATCGAAAAACAATAAAACATACTTTTTCTATGATTTTTACTTTGTTAAAACATATTTTCGACAAATCTGAGGGTTGCGCAGGGTCTTACCTATATATTATAAAACAAAAAAATAAATAAATACATCTAAAAATATGACGCATAACGAATGGTGGTGATATACAGACAGACAGAGGTTGATAAACTGACAGAACGTGTCCCATGGACGAACAATACAGCCGTCACGGCGTCAGTACATTGCCAGATCATTAACACACCAGAATGAAATTGTCTGGAACAATTAAGCGCGCGACGAAAAAAGCGGTTATTATTATAACTGAGCCTGAGTCGGGCCCAAAAAATATTTACGCCTGCGAATATCAACTATATTGTTGTAATGCTAACTCATTAGCACGTGTGATTTTATTTTACTTAAAATGCAAATTCAAATCCGTTTTTTTCCTTAGACTTGTAAATGATCTCGGAGAGATCGAAACGTCGTCAAAAAATTTTATCGCTAGTTTTTATCTTAAAATGTCATACGCCATTACTGTATCATTCCTATGTTTGACTGGCACAAAAGTTACCATAACAACGAATCTATAGGAAACTGGAACAAAAGAAAGCTAAGTGGGCGTTTTGTGAATCGTGAAAAGCTGCTATGCGACAGTCGGCCGAGCAGGACAACTTAAGACTTTAAATCTGATTTTTTCCAAGCAGTTCTTTTTCTGTCAACAAGAAGCTACAAAGTTGTTGCTTCAAAAAGCTTTTGTCGTCGGGAATATCTCGGACTGAGATATGGTAATTAAGATTAATTACTATAATTTTAACGATTTGCGAAATTGTAATTTGTATTACTAGCAAGCAAATACTGGCCCGATTTACTTAAACTACAGTTAGTGTTCTAATTATAAGCAATAGTACTACGTATTTGGGTATCGTAACAATAAATTACTAAACATTGACTTCACTAAAGCAATTGAACTTAAGGCATTTTAATCAATCATTGTCTTACCTTTACAAGTATAGCATTTTGAATTTTAATTAAAGGATAACTTAGCCTTAGTTACGTATTGATTGTATGGAATCGTTTGGAGAAAGAAGGGCTATGATATCAATCTTATTTTTAAACAGTTACTTCGACTCACGACTTGATGGTAAATACGTGCAGTTGAATGGTTTCTTACGTGACATTTTAGCCATATCAACATGTATATATAACCGTTCAGTTAAAAAACTCAATATTAAAAAAAAAATAAGGAAACAATATCCTGTCTTATAAAAACAATTTTTAGCAGTTAAAGCTTGAAAATTTAGAGTTTGAAGCATCAAGAAACATATGTTTAATTTTGTTGCCTGAAATTTGAAACTTATATGTATTTGAATTCCCTTCTGTTACAATTTTTTTGCAGCCCAAAAAGTCATCAAAGAAGGGTCGTAGTAGGAGCAGCACTCGCAGCCCATCTAGAAAGCCAACTGGGAAAAAAAACGGCAAAAAGAAAACTCGCTCTCTGTCACCTGGAAAGAACAAATCTCCGATAAATTTAATGAGCCCGGATGCAATGGTCAACGGTTATTATATATCACACAATGCAACACAGTTCCTGGAATACCGGGGATATGGATGGGAAAATGGTGGTGGAGGGAAGAAGAAGAAAAAGGGAAAGGGCAAGAAAAAGAAAAAATAGAACAAAATTCATCAATTAAAGTGCTAGTGTGAGGCTCCTTTGATATTGCTGACAATCACCCGGCAGTGATGATCAGCTTAAAATTTTCCTAAAAAGGTACAGCAGTGGCAAACTGCAAGATGGTTCTTTGTGTCCAACACTTTATCAAGTGCATGTTCTAAACAATTTCAGATTCAGTGGTAGTTGAAGTAATGAAGTTTGATTCATGCACGAAATGATTCAAGATGGAAAATTCAAGATGGAATTCTTCTCTGCATTAAAGATGAGGCTTTGTTAACTGAATTAGAAATAGCCCAATTAAGAGCTATTCAATATATTTTTATGTTGATTATTATCTCCACCATTTTTATTTAAAGGAACAGAAAGAAGTTTGTTAGGTTGGGAAGTAAATGCAATGTATATTGGGTTTCATCCTCAAAATACTTCCTAGGGTTGGAAGCTTAAGAGTAATAATTTGAAAAGGCCAAGTTAACATACAGTAGTTGCACACAAACCTTATACGTAAGTTCCAGGGTGTGTTCGGTTTTTCATATTCTAAGGCAGATTGAAATCAATAGGAGTTGATTACGTGTGTCATCCCACCATAAGAACGGCTGTTAGAGATTTGGCTAAATATTCAATAAACATTAATTTGTATTATAAAACATTCAGTAAGAAATTTTAATAAAGCAATATTAATGTATAGCTGTGGATCTTTAATCTTTTATAACCAGCATCTTTAATTTTATTATAGTTTGTTCTGGAAAGGGTCTAAATGCAAACATGTAGGTTAGCCTATTTCATGATCAAATGCTTGTACTCTAATGTTAGACCTATGAACCTATTTAAAGCACAGTTTATTATTTATAGAATTGGTTATTTGTTTAAATATTATGACTATTTACAGTAGGCCTAGGGTAAATTATGCACATAAGCAGAGTTACTTCTCAGTAGGCAATAAGCCCTTAGCAAGAGTTGGTCACACAACTGATAGTAAAAGCATGTGCCAACTTAAGAGCAATGTGGGTCAATATAGTTTTTAAAACGGTTTTATCATGGTCACAAAAACATGGAAGTGCATTATGACATGTTTTTTTACTGTTTCTTGTAGTAACATGTCAAATATATGGGTTCTGCACTTTTCCACAGCATGTTATTTTTTAATTGTTTTTGTCATTTGAAATATGCACTTTGAGTGAAAAACATTTACACTCTTGCATGGCCATGGCATCAAGTTGTTTACACGAAACATTATTCATGATTAACATGGCCACAGAGCAGGTTAGGAATAAAGTTGGAGATGTTATGCTGGAGTGCCTAATGGCACCAGAATGGAATTCATGATAAGTGAGTAAAATAGAAAAATAGACTTATCCAAACACTTTGTGGTTATGCAAGGTCACAGGAAGTCAATTAGACCCCAGTCCAAGGACTTTCAACAAAATTTAGGAATTTTACGGCCAAAAATACATACTTATGATTTTTATTGAAACTTTTTTATTCTAGTCATTTTATACAAATATATCAAACTACTAAAAAAAATAGAAAATGTCATTCACACTTAACTCTTTCTTGTGTCACTTGTTACAAATTTCTAATGCAAAATATTAACAACTGCAAATAAAGTATAGACACCATTATTATAACTACTTGAGTGGCATTTTAAATGCACTTAAAAGCACTAATCAAATGTAATCCCACTTTGTTCAAAGGTGGAAATGTCTAGCCAGTTGAATTTTTCTATTTGTCCTAACAAATAAAAATTGTCTTTATTTTAAATTGGTCCCAAGAGAAACTGTTAACAATAGTACTTATAAATATGTAAAATTTTGGAAGGTCAAGCAAAGAGTACTATCAGTATGGTATTTTTGGAATTGGCTAATTGAAGCTAAGACTTCCACACTGTAAAAAAAAGAAGAGAAAAATAACATATGTAGCCCTTGGCAGGAATCAAACCCTACATCTTCGGTTTAATAGTCTGACATGTTAACCAGTACACCACAAGAACTGCAAGGACCAACCACGCTGGTAACACAGCCGGACAATGTTATGAAGATGATAACTGTAGGGGTTCCCAGGGTGATATTAATTTTTCTCTATTGGTAAGTTGAACACCACACTACCTTACATTTTCACTATTGGTAACAGAGATGCCAAAGTTGAACAAATGTTGGGCGTGTGAAATTTCAAGGGGGGGAGGGGTCGGGAGAATGTTCCCTCAGGAAAGTTTAAAAATTCAACTCCCAGGAAGAGCGATTTTCTTCATTTTTAATGAATCATTAGTCCTTTTGAATTATGAATATAGCGTTAATTTATCTGAATCGTAGTTATTAGAGGGTGACTGGAACTGGGAAAACATTTGTATTTTGAGTCAGACATGGCAGCAGGTTGGCACCAAATGACAGCAAGTGTTGTCCAGGCTGTGGCCTCATTTCAGATGATTTAGATGACCATTCGAGCGTAACCTACTCGACCCCAAGCTAAAACGTGACCGGTTTCACTCGAGTTGTGCAAGGAAACTGGGGCACATTTACCTGACAAAACACAAATTCAGGAGTTGAAACTAAAATGAGAGGCATTATTCATGTTTTAAAATCATTTTATTTCATTAAGCGTCCGGAAACAAAAGAAGTAGCAAAGTTAGACAAATGAGCAGGTCTGAGGCGTATGAATGGAACGATCGGGCGTGTGAGCGTGTGAAAAAGTGCTGAGGCGTGTGTCACACGCTCAAGGCGTGTGTCTTGGTAGGTCTGTTAAACCGGCACAAAAATTGAATGGGAAGCTGTACTTTTAAAACTTTCTAAGTATCCACTCTTTCATAATGCATCAAGTTTTTTTTATCTGTATATTATTTTCTTTTTCTCATGATTATTTTTTTTAAATATAGTAAAGTAATAGTACTTTTTTAGTAAAAAAGTTTTTTTTTTTAAAAAATTTTACTGTCAATTGGACCCAGTCTCAGTAACAAAACTTTACTGTGGCAAAGAGACGGGAAGACTCGGACTAGCTTAAAAAATGGCGGATGTTGATAAATTGTGACTGTATATTTTAGGGTATGTCCATGTTATGGAAGATTGCTAGAAAATCATACAATAATTATGTTTGGTTTGGGGGCATTCTTACTAACGGAGGATACGAAATACCAGTATATAGGAGACTGGTTTCGACGGCAGGAATCTTAAGATGCTCTGATGATCTAAAACAACCCGTAAGTTCATATTTGTCATATTTAACTGAGTTTAGTAAACCGGAATATTAAATTGCTCCATTGAAAAACAACAACAACAACATTCTTATATACAATAGTTAATATAATTCAGTGCATTTGTTTTTAAAGAACGACAGTTGCGGGGTATTCTGTAGTTAAGCTAAATATGAAAAAGTAGGTAAAATTAGAATTTTTATGGTGATGAGCACCCAGCCATTTAAAAATAGCCAAAGCTTCAAAGGTTCAAAGGTTTTTATTTACCACATATTGGACATATATGAATAACTTAAATTTGTATACATATATAATAAATGGAGGGAGTAAGAGTTACAACCCGGAGGGGTTAAGACAAACCACTCTTACACCCAGGTATACTTATAAAACAAAGGAGTAGTAGTGAGGGAATATGACGTGCAAAGTAAGGTACAATAGTATAATAACAATATTTACAATAATGAGAATACTAAATTTACATATATACTTACATTGTATTAACTATAAATAATAAATTACGAAGAAATAAGATAGTGTTTGAATTTTTTTCTAAACTAAATATATCTAGTTAAATGTTCAACGTTGGCAGTCTCAGGTAGGTTCATGGCAGAATATGTTGAAGAACTTAGCAACCAGTATATATTAGACAAAAATATAAAGCAGACAAGACAATGAGACACAGACACATACACACAGAAAAAGAATTAAAAGAATAAAAATAAATAAAAAATAAAAAATAGTAAATAGTCGTAGAAATAGTAGCAGGCCTAAGACAGACCCCTGAGGAACTCCATGGGTGACTACAAGTTTATCAGATCTCGCACTGCTGACTGATACAAATTTCCTTGAATGAGAAATAGAATCAGATCATTTTTTTAAGGAAATTATTTTATGCTTATTTGGAGAGTAGTAGCTGATGTTGTTAGATATTTCAGTAATATAATGTACTTGATTTATATTTAAAAGTTGTTTGCCTACTTGTAATTAAAAGTTTTGAGTGCAATTCGTGATTAATGAGCACAAGTTGTTAACTTTAGAGGTTTCTTTCATAAGATTTTGTTACAACACTGATTGTTTAGTCTCATAGTTTTGGGCTTCTTTGGTGCTGTTGGGAATACACTATCTTGAATGTTTGTGTAATCATGTTTGACCTCAATTTTACAGTTAGCAAATCAGACCAAGTGTCAATCATCAGCATTAAGGAATTCAGCTTTTAAGGGCATTTTAAAAGGTTTGTTGAAAAACCGAGTTGGTTTTAATTTTATCATAGTGTCTGTAATATCAGTCCGAAAATGATTTTAAGGCCATATTTACAATAAAACAGAGACATGCCTCACATGGACAAATTTGAAACAATGATCACTGAAAAACACTAGGTATAATGATTATGTTTAATTGATAGTGCGGCATACTTAAAGGATTGCAGGGCCATTGTTTTGCCTTTAAGCTCACATTTTAATCGTCATCATCATTTAATGTCTATCTATCGTGGATGGTGTTGGAAAGGTGATGACTGCCTTCCACATCCATTGATCCTGCACCATATACTCCTCAACTTTCAACAATTTCATAAAATTATCCTCAGTCATACTCATTCAACTATTTTATTCATTTCTGTATGTTGCCACTCAATTATGATTTCACTCACCTCATCCAATACACCCCCTCCGCCCTTTCACATGTCCCAACTATCACAGTGTCTGTTGTTTAGTTATTTAGCATTAGTCAAAAGCATATAATTCAAATAATAGTGATTGTTTTTGTGTAATAAGAATCATGTAAAGCCATATTAATTTTGTTAATATGTTTTTCTTCAATTCTTTGAATTTATAAAACTGTAAATATATTTATTTAATTTTAGACCTCGAGGCTGCATGGACTACGACAGGCAACACACTAGCCCAAGCTTATAATGAGTAATTTATTAACCAGTCGAGAGTAATTTAGTATCTATAGAAATCTAGAGAGGATGTATGTAGTTTTGAAAGTACTATTAGTATTTTTTTTATATTAATCTAAATAAAGATTGAGAAAAATGCTCACTGTGTCTTCTTGATATTCTCAGTAATCCCTTGATTCAGTTTTTGCAAATTATGTTGGAGCTTTATTTTAAAATCTAAAAGGTTAATTATAATTAAGACAGTATATTATTTAAGGCAGAATTATAACATTTCTGAGTGAGACGTTTGGTTTAATGGGCGACAGAACAAAAACAAACAATAACTGAGTGCCACGGTTTGATTGTACTATAGTGTATAATTTTCCTACTCCGTCCCTACGAGGTTTAACTGTCTTTGTTCCAGGCTCTCTCAAAACTTATTAAATTTAAATGGTTCAAAAAGTGAAAGGTGAAATTCAGTAAGAAATTCTGGCTTTAGAATAAACTTATAATTGATTTAGTTAGGATATTATTTTGCATGTCTTATTTATCAGTCCAAAGCCCTACGAGGGAAATTTTGAACTGTAAGAATTTTTTTAAAGAAATTATCTGCCAAATAGTTTGGGAGATTGAAGCCCACTAATGGCAGTTTGCTTCCAAACTTTGGTTTATGTCATGAATATTGAATAACTGAAACTGGGTCAGGGGATTACTGAGAACATCAAGAGGCCATGGTGAACATTTTTCTCAATCTTTATTTGGAATAAAAGGAAAAAAAAAGTTATTTCAAAACTTCATACATTCTCTTTATATTTCTATACTATATTATATAATTACTTTATGGTTAATATATTACTCATAAGCCTGGGCTACCTGTGGAGGGAATAGCCCATGAGGTCGAGAGGTTTGTTTTAGTATTTTGCATCATATTGGGTCAAAATTAAATATGAATAAATTCTAATTTGGAGATGTTAAATGAGTGACTATTGTGAATAGCCCGTGGTTAGGCAGTCAATCAGATTGTAATATGTATAATAGCCCTTGTGTTGGAAAATACTAATAACTAAATTATACTAGCTAAAATTATTTTTATATGGTTTTAATTAATAATTCTATTTATCATTTTATTTTGCATCTGGAATTTTTTGTTTTTAATAGAGCATCACTCAAACTGTTTCACTAACAATCAACTCATTTAACTTTTTACACAAAACAATTAATAATAATTGTTTAAACATAAATTAAATAGAACAAAATTTGTTTGAAATCAGTACTATTACTGACAGTACTTGATATTGTGATCAATGTGGTGTTTAATATTCCAAATACAAACACTCATAAACTCAAACAATTCGCCATGAATTTCAACATGCTTTCTTTTTTTAATAATCCTTTTTTTACCGAACTATTGCTCGCTCGAATGAGCACCAATCAGGATACAGAATGATTGACAGGTGTCAAGAACAGTACATCCCTTCCCACCTGGATAATAAACTCGTAATCTATAGCTAGATCAGATGATTAACAACAAATGTAAATGAAAAAGTAACTAAAACGTTTTCTGGTAAATGTTCATAGTAAACAAACGTTCTGACAACAAATACATGTAAATGAAAAAAGTAACTAAAACGTTTTCAGGTAAATGTTCATAGTAAACAAACGTTTCGAAAAGTGTTCATAGTCTCTAAAAGATCACTTGTACATAGTCCGCAAACCTTTTTGGAGGTCTACCCTCTCTTCCAGATCTTCGAAGGTTAACACTTGGAGTTTTCTTTTCCGACACGTCTTGAGTTTCTGTCACAAAGTCTTCCGGTTCTTCCTCATGCTTGCACCATTCCGGATCAGCGTTAGGGTTACACGGGATGACCTTGAACATTGAAGAGTTACGAGTAATGGACTTAAACCCTTTGCTAGCTGTTACCATCGATCCCTTCTTCTCTTCCACCACGAGTGGTTCTGGTCTGTAAGGTGTGCTTAGTTTGTTTTTTTTTCTGTTGTCTGACAAGCACGGTATCTCCTGGCTTGATGTCACTTGGTCTTACACGTAGTTTCTTGTCGGCATAAGCTTTGATTTTCTCCGTCTTTCTGTTCTGTGTCTCTCTGTGTTAATCTCTTGTGTAGCTCTTGCGGAGTGTGCTGTACGGGTTCTGTTAACACTATATCAGATAGTGTGGTCTTCAGTTTTCTGCCATTAAGTGCTTCCCTTGGCGACACATTTGTAGTTGTGTGAGGTGTCGCGCGGTACTGTCGGAGAAATTTGTAAAGTTCCTGTTTCCAATTCTTGTTCTCAACGACAGCAGTCAAGACACACTTCTCTAGGTTTGGCATGAAACGCTCTGCCTCACCATTTGCTCTTGGCCAAACGGGTTGGACTTTTCTATGATAGAATCCGAGATACCTGGCAAAGTTCTTGAACTCATCGCCTTGAAAAGAAGGACCATTGTCGGTCTTGACTTCATCAGGAATTCCTTACCTAGCGAATATGGCATCAAGCTTTGGGATAACGGCCTTAGCTGACGTCGATCTAATGATCTCCACTTCTGGGAACCGACTGTACTCGTCGATGACAACAAGGAGATAGTCTCCAGAGGGATACGGTCCAAGAAAGTCGATTGCCAGCTTCTTCCACGGTCCACTTGGGAGTGGCGTCATTTGTAGAGGTTCTATTCGCGATGACTTACTCGGAGTCACTGCTTGACACGCTAAACAGTTGTCAATCCTGGCTTTAACCATCTTGTCTATCCCAGGAAACCATACTTTTTCGCGTATTAGTTGCTTAGTCTTTACGATCCCTTGGTGTCCCAAGTGAGCCAACTGTACGGCTTGATCTCTCAACTTGCTTGGGACGACGATTCTTTCGCCTCGCAGAACAACTCCACTGTGAACTAGCAATTCGTCTTTCACTTTCTTGTATTCTTGTACTTCGGGATCCATCCAGCGATCTGTCTCGATTGTCTTGATGAGTGACTGTAGAACAGAATCTTTCTCAGTCTCCGACTTAATATCGCCCAGTGTCATGGCCTTTGGTACTGCATTATTGCAAACGTAGTTGACATACTCATCTGCCACGTTTTTCTTGTTTCTGGTTCGGGTGTTGGGATGTCTGCTCATGAAGTCAGCTGGATTTTCAGCATCCTTTCGGGGTCGATATACTAGTTGACACGAGTACGGCATTAGTCGTAGCTTCCATCTGTCTATCCGAACTGAAGTAGGCTTGGGACTGTCGAAAATGCCTAGGAGTGGTTTGTGGTTCGTCACAATCGTAAACTCCGATCCGTAAAGATAAAGATGGAAATGTTCTGAGGTCCACACAACTGCAAGCATTTCTCTTTCCGTTTGTGAATATCTGGACTCCACGTCACTATGTGCTCGACTTGCATAACTGATGACCTTGCCGTTCTGGACGAGCAACGCGCCAAGTCCAGTGGGACTTGTGTCAACGATCACCTGACAGGTGTCAAGAACACTACAATCAATATAGTCACATTTGCAACTGAAATAGTTTCTTTTGCAACTAAGACTTTAACAACAGTCACAAATGCTGTTTTTGATTTTGAAACTAAAATTTTACAGCAAGTCACCACAATGAGAACCGTGACTGAAATCTTGGTAATTTCAAGCCCTGTTAAATAAATGCTATCACTTGGCATCTAGTATTTTATTTCATAACTGGTTAAGTTCAGTTCTTTGTTTGATTATCCACATTAATTCTCATAGATAAGATGACCATCAAGTTTGCAAGAAGCTCAGGCCCTGGAGGCCAAAATGTGAACAAAGGTGATCAATATAATTTTATTTATAAATTATTTGACAAAAAAAAAAGAATTTCTGAACAATTGTCAACTTAAAAAAGTGTTCATGTTTGCCTGCCTAGTAATGATGTACTGAGTCTTCAGTGGCAATTATTTATTGTAAAAATCAAACAATTTACAGAAATGTCTTGTAAATTCAAATATAGTCACATGAAAATTTATACAGTTTTCTGTGATCAAGGCTGATTTTGTGCTGTCTCACATTAAAAAAAGAACAGTTAATCAGATGTTGCTAAAAAAAAGAGTTTGACTTGTCTTCATTGTCATTGCAGGATGTCAGTTTTATACAGTAGATACCTTACGCAACAAGGACATGAACGAGAAGGACGACGGCTTAGAAAAATCACCTTTTTTGAATTACTATTTGTTGTTTGTTCGGGTCATTTGGGCTTTTGTTTCTTTCCTTTACACCTTGTGAATAGAAAAACGTATAAACGTTTCTCAGTGAACTAAACAAATACAGAGAAAATTTTTCCTGTTACGTCCACGTAGTATTGACAACTCTAACAATGGTGTTTTCACGTCCTACTTTTACTGACAACTCCGTGCGCATGCTCCTCTCGGTACATTCCAATGTGCAGTTATTGTATTTTCTTTTGATTTCTGCCGTCGTCTTCGGTATTGCCGCTCTCGTTGCATAAGGTCGCTAATGCCTATCGTGTAGAATAAATTTCTGATTGCATATTTCCTGGGGGTGGGGGTACCCATCCACATGAGGCATATACGTAGGTATGTGTTACCCTATAGGGTATGGTTTTCCTGGGGGTGGGGGTACTCATCCACATGAGGCATATACGTAGGTATGAGTTACCCTATAGGGTATGGTTTTCCTGGGGTGGGGGTACTCATCCATATAAGGCATATACCTATATTTTAATATATATATAAATTATATATTTTTAAAAAATATAAATAATAATGTGATAATTAAGTTTTACCTCATTGCTAGCATTCTTTAATACTAAATTTTTAGAAAACAAATAATTCAATGAACAATTGTTGCTCTCTGAATATTAGAAAAACAAATTTTACATGTAGCTTTTATATTTTGCTTTTACACGTGATACTCAAAGGGGGATAACTGATTGAGACAACAGCAAAAAATATTAAGTTTTATTTTGTTGCCTAATTGCAGTTAACACCAAAGTTGATGTTCGATTCCATGTCCAAACAGCAGAATGGTTACCACAGGAAGTGCGAGACAAACTTCTCAAAATGGTGTGTTGCACTAACAAAATGCTGTTTATTTTTGACTGTGTGGGTTTAGTGATGAGTTATGATAACTGAACAAAACCAAAATATATACCTGATCGAACGAGTCATACTGTAGTTCCAACAGTGAACTCGCATGGCATAAATCAAAGCATAGTTCTCAAACAAAATACTACGTTTAAAATCGCCCAACCTGTACGTACAAGTCTGTGATTCTAGGATATTCAATATTTACAAGAAATATTGTGATAAAAACAACAAACAAACTGCGGAAATAAACATGGTGCAACAACGCATGTTGTAGTTAAAAATAATATAATTGACATAACGTTTCATTGTTACAACAAACATCTTCTGTAACAAACGAAACATTATGTCAATTATATTATTTTTATGAGCTAAAAACGTGTGTACTGGCATAGCGCGGCCAAAATGAGACGTGATACTTCTGTGACGTCAAGTTGATAACCCATTCAACATGGCCACAGAGTAGGTTATAAAGAAATATGGAAGAAGATGTGTCGCTCCAGCGACCAATGGCACCAGAATGGAATGATAAGCGAGTGAAATAAACTGTCGAAACAATTCGTGGTTGCGCAAGGTGAACAACTTTTCGTCACAGGAAGTCAATTAGACCTCAGTTCCCGGGACACTTTTCAACAAAATATTGGAATTTTACGGCTTAAAACATGTTTATGAATATTACTAGTAGTAATCAAAGATGTATGGGAAGTGCTGTAAGCTCTGGTGCAGTTGTTTCCGGTTTTAGTGGTAGTTTGCAAATGTTTTTTGCGATAACAAAATTTACATTGACACATTGTTAACTTTTCTAATCTGATTTTTAGTTGATCTATTAGCATGTTATATCGAATGTTTCGATTACATTTAATAAAGAGTATAGCTGCATGCTTGAAGTATAAATTCCTTTAGCTATTGCTTTTTCTTGCTATCCATCAGCTTATATCTTTCTCGGTGAATGAATTTTCTTCTTCACAAGTTCACAACTGGTCAGTGAGCACGCCGTTTTGATGTAACTGTCAACATATAAACAACGAAAAGATGTTTTGAACCATGGTAATTTTTGAAATTGGGCCAAATCAAACATGTTTCTTACTTGAAATTTTCATACAGTGAGCACGTGATTTTAAACTCAAATTAATCTTAAACTACTCACATTAAGCCCCAAAACACTGACTACTTTAATGATTTTCCAAAACTCCACGCTTCAGCTACTCGTAATCAACGGACACGAAATGAATAACTATTGCGTTGTCAGAAAAGTGGCACGTGCGGTGTGAACATGCGAACGAGGTTTAGATACAGACAGAACCCATCGCGCTCGCATCTCTAGTACTCTGCTCAACCCAGAATTCCTTGCGGTCGTACACAGCATTTATTTCACTTTGATACTACAGTGATTTTATACACTTACCAAACTACTATAAAACAAAAAATGCCATATGCCCTTTAAAAACGTTTTTAAAATAAAAAAATAACAATAAATCATCGCATGGCAGTCCGATTTTGTTGAAAGTGCAAAGAAACAAGAAATCAATGCATTATGTCCATCATAAATGGTGGGGCATTTGATCGTCAATCTTGTCCAGGGGGTGGGAATTTAACCATAAAAAGTTAAAATGCCCGGGGGAACCTGTGTTTAAGCTTTGATTTGATCAATGCTTTATATATTTGAATAGGTTTGAATTGGCCAAAATTTAAGAATAATTTTCTAATATCTAACTAACACCCGTAAATTCATTGCCAACGAGCAAGCCAAGCGAAGACGCAAGGCTGGCAAGGCGGCAGCATTTTGGAGCCGTGCGAGATTTAGTACGGGCAGAAAAAATCTCGAGTGATTTGGAGAGATGTAAGTAATGTAAGATTTTAAGACGTAATGCCAAAAGATCTGTTGTTTTTTAATAGATCAATCACAATGCTTTAACGTTGTGACCTTAGCAGCATGGTGAATAAACAACGGCTCTGTAATTCTATTCTTTATCAATGACAATTTCTAAAACAAGAATATCATTTTAAAAAGAAAAACATTTCAATTTATGCAAAACAAAATGTTACGGTAAAAGTGTATATGTTAAAATGATTTCACACATAATTAAAGCACACGCTGAGATATTTTAGTTTGCTTGTTTCCAAAAAGTAAAACGAGGGCAGCATGACGAACAAACGGAGGCTATGTAATTAGATTCGTTTTATCAATGACATTTATTAAAACAAGATTGTCGATTTAAAAAAAAACATTTCTTAAAGCAAAACAAAATGTTTCAATGTTATGATCATAAAATTGTGTATGTCCAAAATATTTTTTTGGGCTTTTTACACCTAAAGCACTCGCCGAAATATTTTGATTTAGTTTTGTTTTCAAATAGTAAAAAGGAAAGAACATGGTGAGAAAACAACTCTGAAGATCGACGTAATTCCTGTATACGAGAGCTAAAACATTTTAAGCTTACTTTTTGTTCTCTTGTAGGAAAAGAATCGAATTAATAACCAAGGTGAACTTGTTGTAACCTCTACAAAGTCTCGCTCTCAAACAAGAAACTTGGAAGATGCGATTGAAAAAGTAGCCGAGATGGTTGAGAAAGCTGCCTATGTACCCAAGGAGACAGCACCAGAGAAGAAGGCCTATGTTAGAAAATTGTGAGATATTTATCTAGTAAATGATGCGTCGTTGTTTTTACAGACACAATTTTATTGAAAAAGATAAATTAGCAGTTAGGTTGGCATAGTGGTCATCAGCCATGCCTCCCTCCTCTACGACCCGGGTTTGATTCATGGGCTTGGCATGTGAGCTGAGATTTGTCGATCTCAATCTGACTTCGAGGGTTTTTCTCCGGGTACTCGGGTTTCACGCCAAGATCTGAGCCGTCGAGCGATTAAACATTAGCCTCTAGCTAGGAAGAATGGGCAACCACTTCCTTCGCAATGGACGTTAAATAAAATATTTTCCTATGACCTTTGCAATTTTCTGTTTTCTGATTAGTTGATGCGAGGACGTATACATGCTATTCGGACCGGTTTCAAGGATATTGATTTTCAGAATAATTTCACAACTTACAAAATTCCTCAAAAAAACAATGTTAAGCAACTTCTAACAATGTTTGAAAATCTCCGAAAATTGTTTTTTAGAATTTAAAAAAAAATTATCATTAGAAACAGTTTTGAAGCATTTCCGAAGCTTTCAGAAAACTCGAGTATTTTCATTGATTTTTGTAGACGGCAGGGGATCATAAATTAACAGAAGTAAAAAAACAATATCTAACAAATTATTTATTAACCTCGCTTGTTCGCTGTGCTCAGCTCGTGATGTCAACACCTTGGCATGATTCTTTGCTATACAGACCTCTTTCATAATTGTCTTTTATTTAAGATACGCCAGGAAACTATACAAGCAAGCGTAGTATTAAGTGTTTGAATCACTCTTTGATTGAATGAAAACATTGGAGCGACTTGCTAAGTTAGTTACTTGGGGAACAACACAAAATGAAAAAATATAATAATGAATTTGAAAAAGCGAATATTCTATGCATAAGTAAAACCACTAAATAAGATTGTTAGCGAAAAAATGACTGGAAATAACAAGATTCGTTGTTACAGTAATAGACGAAAATGTAAAGAAACTAATCGTAGTCTTGACACACTCGTCCTCTTTGGTGCGGCTCATTCGTTTTTGTTTCATTTGCCTCATTCAAGAAACACATGGTGTTCATTCCTTCATAGTCTGGTAAATACCTATGTCTTCATACCTCCATAGCCTGGTTGATACCTAGGTCTCCATACATACATAGCCTGGTAAATATCTCGGTCTCCATACCTCCATAGCCTGGTAAATATCTAGGTCTCCATACCTCCATAGCCTGTTTGATTCCTAGGTCTCCATTCCTTCATGGCCTGGTGAATACCTTGACAAAGTCCAGAACAGATCAGTGAAAACCCTAGACGCAAACGAGAGGTTTTCACCTGCTCATGGAATCTCACAAGTTTTTTTTTTCTTAACAAACAGAAAACTGATAAAGCTAGTGTGCTTCATGAAATTAATTCTCCCAACTTGGAGACAGACAACCGTTTTGCTCACGTCATTTTTGTGCTATATATAACACAATTGTAGACCAATCAAAACTCACGAACCAGAAGGATGAAGTAGATACCGTTGTGGGAAGTAAACAAAGATTCTATGACAAGTGGAAAAGAAGCAGATTTTTCAGTCTCATCTCTCTTTTTTCTTCAATATTTCTCGTTAGAACAAAGGTCCTAGACATGTGCCTTCGAATTTTCTGTTTTTGGCTTTTCTGCTATGCGACATTCTTAGCTTTTAATTATGTCAAATGTGTTCTCAAGCTCTTCATAAGACGTCCTTTTCCCGTTTCCTTCGTATTATGTTCTTCCAATGTCGCTGTTGTTTTTCCTCAATTTCTTGCCGATCCATCTCCATGCCGGGTTGTCCATGGTATACTCCTCAGCTCCAATTCTATTGGTAGTTGTCCTAGGCTGTTGCCGTGGATTTTCTCTCCCTAATTTATTACCTAAGTATTCGTATAATTTGCTAAGCTGGTAGCTTAGCATGCACGCGCACATGGGAAAATGTTCATTCTTGAACAAAAATATCACACATGTTGAATATTCGGCGCCGATGGCAGGAATGATCAAATGTTCTGGAAACGACACCCCACGCCGGAGGAACTTGCTTACGCCAATAGTCACGAGTGACCATTAGCTAAGCTGATAGCTAATATCTTCTCTCGAAGATGCTAGCAATATTGTAATTCGAGGATAAATAAAGTTTTTTTTATGTATGTACGTATGTAATGCTCTAGCCCAGTGTGCGGCGGGCTTAAACATTTATTCACAAACACTTGTATCTCGATTATATGTGAACCACATTTAAAAGAATCAATTTTGTTCATAGATGCAGCATCTTCAGGAGAGTCATGCTAAATTGTTAGCAAACAAGGAGCAAGAAGAAGCTAATTACAGGCTTCAGTTGCAACAAAACCAAGAAAGGGAGCGGCGTCTTGAACAAGATATGTCTCAAGCCAGGGAACACAATAAAACTCTGGCTGCTGAGAACAGACATCTAGGTGAACAACTTGCAATGTACGTAGAAGGCGCGAAGAATGTGAATGAATCTTTGGTCATCAAAGATGCTGAGGTAAAGCAAATGTAATAAATGAATAAATTCATTGATTTTATATTGCCGATTTATCCATTTAAATGTTCATATTCGTATTATAAACAATACAAAGCTGACATTTGGGAAACTTAGCTCGTTCCCACAGCGATTCACAATGTTTTTATTTAGTACGTACACTATTTTAATTATAAAATATATACATATTTCAACATATTGAATAAAATCAAAAAATAACCAAACAGTTGCTGTTCATGAGCAGAATACCTAAATTGCGTGCAAGTGTTCAATTGGCTTTGGCTTCTTTAAATTCTTCACCAATCGAAGAACAATTCAGGTGGAGCCACCCACTAAGTGGGACGGACGTGGTTGGCGCTGTTGGTAAAATCTCTGCTTTCCAACCACAAGGTCCCCAGTTCGATCCCAGCACTTATTTGTGTGACCTTCCTTTCTGCCTAAGCCAACTCAGCTTTCCATCCTTCCAGGGTAGGTAAATGAGTACCTGCGTCTGCTGGGAGCTATCCTGCGATGGATTTGTGTCCCGTCCAGGGGAGTCAAAGACTCTCAGCCGCTTAACACTACAGAAACCGGAGATAAGCGCCGGCCCCATGGGCCACTAGGCTCGACAGGATTTAGCTAGCACCAACTAATTGAGCATGTTAGTCGAACAACGTAAGCAAGGTAACTCAAAGCAAAAACTGTAAAATATGTTAGACATTAATGTATTTGTTATCTGAATGTTTCTTAGATTGCAAGGTTAGAAGCAAAGATATCTGGTTACGAACGCGCCACTTTCGGCTTGCGAGCATCCCGTATGGAAAGTTTGGGTCACAGATCGTCGAGAACAATGTCCTCTTCTCATGTACGTCATGTGACGTCACCGCGTGTAGCTTCCAGGTCTCGCAAGGGTGGTCTCACAAAGAGCAGCTCTGACCACAACTTAAACAGTTCTGCCGATAACAATACTCTTTTGACTTTCAGCACTTTGAATGCCGAGGACCTACTTGATTCGACTGCCCTTGCACCTAGGCGTTCACACTCTGATTCTAGATTCCAAAATAACTCTCATAGTCAAAACGCAAGGACTCAAAAGAAAAAAAGTGTTGACCTGGAAACTTTCGAGGATCTTTTAAAGCAAGCCACATTTGAGGCATCCCAAGAAACGGAGCCTGTTTTACTAAGCCCCAGTACTGCGCAAACAAGTGATATTTCACACATTTCAGTGGAGTCATCTAGTGCACAATTGTCACCTCCACAAAAGCAAACCGCTGCGCAGTCACAGTCTGAATTAACGGCTCAGGTAGAACTAAATGAACGGGAAAACAGTGAGACTTTACACGAACAGCTTGCGAGGAAGAAAACTGCTATGGTTATGTCACGTGATCAGGCAAAGGAAGAGCTTACGTCACTGGATCCAGAACAATGGTAAGTTATATGGTTCAGAGGGACTTGTATTTGTTCGTAAGAAACCTTTTGTTTTTCAAAGTTCTTAAAACGTTTGTCGTATAAAGCTGGTTCACAGGGTTCATACACAAAATCAAAATCCTGAACTTTTTCGTTCTATGTTTAAAAATTTTTGAGAGTGACCTGGAAAGTCGTTAAGTTTGCAGTCCATTCGTTCGTTAGCTTTCTAATTTGCCGTCGCCTGGACTTGAAACTAGAGGAAAGGGTGCAAGTGTATTAATAGAGACCTTTAGATCCGAGGACGAGGACAAAATTTCAAGCGCGCGCGCAGTTTTTTTCAGCAAACTCGTTGTGGAGAGGACGAGATTTCATGCAAAAGTCGTCCTCTGGAGGACGAGTTTACTAAAATAAGCGCGCGCGCAGTTAAATCTTGTCCTCGTCCTGGTCCTCGGATCTAAAGGTCTCTAATTGTTTTAGTGCGTGTGTGCGTTTTTGATGAACATAAAACGTAAGTTGTCCTCCGGTCGTCACACGGTCATCACTTTGGTCAACACACGTCGCGCGTTATAAGTATTTTATTGTATTCTCTCTTCCTTTTGTTACTCCATTAAAGTATCTATATGGCCAAAAACAAATATTTTCTGTTTTGGTATAACTAAAATAAGCAGATGAGTAAATTTTTTTTTAATTTGATTCCGTCACATTTTTTGCCACAATATTGAGCTTTAAAATACCGTCGGCTGCCACGCCCAACGAAGATGATCGAGAGTTTTTAAGTGGGCATGGGTCTAGCATCGGTGGTGACGTCACTTCAGGAATCGTCTATTTTTACCGCCAGGTTATTTCATTGTTATGTTGTATTTTCTTACAAACTTCATCATTTTTCAGATTAGTTACACCAAAAAGAAAAGAATTTTGTATAGAAAAGCAATAAACGCGGAAATGGAGGTAGACGATTCCTGAAGTGATGTAAGACGTAATCTTGTTAAAAAATTCATTGGTCTGGTTCCGAGATCCAACATTGTTGGATATTGTTGGATTCGTTTGAACACTCGAGTATCAAACACTGATCAAACACCGTCTAACACCACCCAACAATGTTTGATGATGTTTGATCAAGATGTTTGATCCGTTTAAACTGGCCTAAACCAATGGTTGAGAATTGATCTTTAGCACAATGAATGAAATGGGTATGTTTTCTGCAGTCTTTCTATTGCTTTAGAAAACATCAGTTTGCATGTGCCAAAAAAGGAAGAAAGTTTTAACTTTGGTGTCATCTTACAGTATCTCCTCTGTATCGAGAACTCGAAAAAGTTCAGCACTTCTGGAAATTACTTGAAAAAGTCCTGGAATTTTGTTTTGAGCAAAGGGAAGAACCTTGTGGTAAAAAGTTTGGAAATTTTTTTTTTAAATAAGACCATTCTCTAGAGTTTAACCTTTCGACTTTTTAAAAATGTTTTTATTAATCGTAATGCATTATGGAATAATGTACATAATGAACAATAAAGATAAGAATACACAAATGAAAACAATAATCTGCATCCACGGTCAGTTAAACGAGTTTGTATTGATGGTAGAGTGCGAGCAGTGTCTTTCTTTTCCTTATGAGTAGTCGATGCTGCAAACATCGAGAGATGATCTGAGAATGATTATGAGGAAAATAAAAAGACTGCTCGCAGTCTAACAATTATTACAAAGTCGTTTAACTGACCTTTGATGCAGATTATTATTTTAATTTGTTTTCATTTGTTTATTATTATTATTATTATTATTATTATTATTATTATTATTATCTTTATTTATCATTATGTAAATTATTCCCTAATGCATTAAGATTTATGCTCTTAGTTTCTCTTTACGGAGTCTGATTGGATATTTAGAGAAGGTTTTCAAAAGGTCCTGGTAACGATTCCCGTTAGGGACTCAGACGAAGTTTTTCTTCTGAGAAAATTAAGCTTTGTCAAGGCGAACATTTCCTTTACAGGAGATTTTATATTCTTGATGATTAGCGTCTCCTACACTTAGCAGTCGAACTTTAGAATCGTAGTGTTTCAAAATTTTGAAACGGTTGAAGTATAACTTTTTTGTCGTTGATGTTATGGTAAATTGTGTTGTGTTATTATTTCGGTTTTCTCTTTGGGAAAACATTTACAAGTTGTGGTACCAAAACACCTTGCATTGTATTAAGGGGGCCACTATCTCCTTAGCCTCCTCGCAGATGTTTTTTCTTATTTCAGTCCTTCCAAGTTCCCTCCCCAAGGTGGAAGGAGAGGGAAATGGGGAGGACTGACACAAAAACGTCTGCCAGGAGACTACAACCTTGTAAGCTACTTGAATCTCTGAATCAGACAACTGGATGATTTGCAGTAATGTTTTATTTTTCATTGTAGTCGTGCCAGCCTGCAGGAGCGTCTTCGAGCAAATGAAGAGCGACGAAAGCAGATTGACCAGCAGTTATTGAATATGAACAATGAAGGAGTTATTATGTCATGACAGGGAAATCGTTTATATATCTTTCTCAAAGGTCAAAGGTATTTTTGACATATAGGTAGAAGCGAGGAAAAAGATATCGTTTTCTTTACACGCGCCCTCTTTTTCTCGTCTTTTCATGTCTGTTTATTTAAAATAGTATCTCTCATTCTTAAACGTTCTGGCGAAGTTTCATATATTTTCTGTAGCTTGGGACATGTTCATTAATACAAGACATCTTTGATCCCTGCTGCACAGAGCGTGCAGAAGGAGGTACTAAATATCCGACTGGCGACAGAAAATTTTCTACCGATATAAAACCGTAGGTTCTAGGTGAACCACAGAAAAGTAGTTGTTTTGTTCAATTTGCTTCTATTTCGATAAGGAAGGATTTTCAGCGCTGTGCTTTAGCAGCTGATAGAGAATGGATTCAGAACATGCGTGACATCAGTTAGGACACACCGGCAAAAAAATAATTGGTTAGCGTCTGCGCCCGCCCACAAAAATGTCCCTGCTCAGGAATTGTTTGTTATTTGCCTTCGACCATAAAAACAGCAGAAAATCATGAACTTTCGCTATACATTCGTATATAAAGCGTGCGAAAATTGAACTGAGAATCATATATTGAATAAATCTAGTTTTGTACCTAAAACCAAGGCGTTAAAAACAGTATAAATAAAAAAAAATCGCCCACTCACTTTTTGGCAAAAGCTAAGGACGCTAACTATTTTTTATGGGGCCTTATTTATATTTTTAAAAAAGCATTTTTGTCGGGACCTCTTGGAGGACGCATGTCTGCATTATACATACGAACATATATTTAGCATTTTTAAAATTGTTCGTAAGTGTAACTTTTAGTCGCGCTTATGGAGTCGATTTTCGCGTAACGTAACGAAACTTATCTCCTGTTGTCGCGCGAATTGTAAAAGTCTGGGCTAATATTTATGCTACCATATACAAAACATTGAAACTTTTTTCCTAGCACATTGATTAACTTCTAGAAGTTTTCTTGTTTCGTGAGAAGCGTTGTTCTTAGTACTTTTTCATATTTTTGACCAACCTGTTAAATATTTTTATACAATCGAACGAAAAGCTGTAATATATTTCGTGTTTCAAGAATGATTTATAAACAGAACTTTTTTAATAAATGAGATGTAAATTTCTTTTAGATTAAGATGACAAATCTACAAAACATTGATTTTATATTTATAGTATGGAGAAGAGTTTTTAATGGGAACTAAAACACTCGGATTTTATTCCTCCCTTCAATAACGTCACAACTTCTGCTTTAGCTGAATGAACAAGGAACTTGAGTTGCATTTGAAGTTTAAAAAGGAACCATGCCGTGCAGGGTTTTTTTATTCAGTGCTGCTTAGCAAAGGACCGAAACAGTTTTCAAAAGAACTTGGGAATGAGATCATGAAGAACAAATTTTGTACGACACCTTTGAGATGGGAAATCAATTATGTTATAAAACAATTGGTATACTGCAAGGAATCATCAAAACAAATTTATACAACAACAATCATTACATGAATATTCTCATAGTGAGAGTAATTTGTCACTTGTTCGTTACATTCAGTTGTGAGATATCGTTTTTGCCAGTCCAAGGGAGAACTTATATCTTTTCGTCACCATTAGCCATCCTTTGCAAATGTTTTCCTTTGGCTGTCAGTACAGACCAAGATAAATACTCGAGATATTACTTTATGTACAGTACTAGTACTTATATTAAATAAAGGTACAATGTATTAATCTTCTTTTCAAGATAAAGTGTTTCCGAGTCTGTATTGATTTGACGCATAACCCGAGCAATTGAAACTCTTAAGTCTTAATACGTCACCTAGAGGCCATTGTTATATGTGGCATTTCAAGCGTCACGTCTTTGTCGTAGCAACTAAACTGTTGAGAGAAACTACTACTGTTTACATTGCGCATAATATTATGATCAAATGCGCATCACAATTAAACACAGTTTTCAGCCATCGAGGATCTTAGATAGTCCGCAACAGCGGCTCCATATATTAATAACCGAAAGTGCCCTCAGTTCCAGTGAAGACGATAGACCACAATAGCGGGATCACCACCCTGCTCTGTTTTAGTCCCTCGATAGAGTTTCGAGAGACTGCAATACGGTTTAACGTCCTTATCTGAGAAGATGCGAAAGTTTAACCGTTTGCAGACGTCAGCGCAAAGGCAGCACTTTCTCCTCAGTTATTTTAAAGACCCTGAATATTGGGGTCCGGCCGGGAATCGAACCCGAGCGTCCTGCACAGCACGGCGTTGCTAAAACGCAGGTCAAGGGTAAGGGTAAAGGGTAAGGGTAATGTTAAGGGTAAAGGGTAAGGGTAAAGGGTAAGGACATTGTCAAGGGTGAGGATAAGGGTATAAAAGATAAGAATAATAAAGAAATTATTTTTGTAAAGATGTGTCAAAGCGTATCCTATTAATTGAAACAGGCGTGTGGTTTTTAGTCCACTATCAAGTGTTTCGAGGCCACACTATTTTATCTGTTGTTTTACGGATTCACCGGTCCACCCTGGTTTTTGACTGCCGGCAATAGCGTGTCCCTGCCAAACACGACCTATTCATGGATGTCTCGCCAGTGTTGGAATGTGTGGCCTGTTTGAAAAATGGCGTGATAATTAAGCCTAAACTCCCGTCGCTCATCCTACTATATTCAAAGCGTTCCATCCCAATAAGGACGAAACAGCTGTCTACGGTTGAAGTTGCTAGCTTGATCCGATCTCTTGCTCGTATTGGTTCACTGACAAATTAATTTC
>JAOTRI020108259.1:0-13311 GCA_028564885.2 Zoanthus sanctaehelenae | reverse complement strand
GAACCATTGTTAGCTGCGAGTCAAACCATGATCCTAAATTCTTTACCGGCTCTGTTGATGGCTCAACTCGACAGTCCAATACTCAAATCAGGAGCATTAATTTTAGATAGCTGTTGTCTTATGCCAATAATAAGAAATTCAGTCTTCTCAGAGTTTAGTTTAAGTTTATCAGACAGCATCAATGTCTGATAGTATCAATGTCAAATCCATAGCATTTGAAGGATCACTTGTGTATTCAGCCCACGATTTTAGTACGTCCGTCCAAAACGGATTACAAAGAGAAACTGCGTGTTGTTTGATGGATTTTTTGTTCAGAAGCCAGACATCATTCCAGGGACCAAAAATAGAGTTGCGTAATTTTTTCCAATCGCCCTGAAGGCTTTCGTCACATATTTTCCTGACCCAGGATATTTTTAGAGCTTTATCAAAATAGCAAATATCGATCATTTTTAGTCCACCATTCTCTACAAAGTTAATTATATTTTTCCTAGCTTTTTTTGTTGCGTTAGTTATTCCAGATAAATAAATTAAATAAAAAAGTGTTTCAATTTGACGGAAAGTATTATTGTCGGGGAAGGAAGAGATGCCAGTAGATGGTATTTTAGGCGCTGCTAGAGATTTGATGATTTGTATTTTACCTTGAATACTTAGCCGTCTCCAAATCCTACAGTCTAGAAGTTGTTTTATTTCTTCGAATTTTTTTTTATCTTAGTTGAGGTTTGGAATCTTGGAAAGATCAGTGGAGAAAGTGATTCCTAATACTACGAAGGGTTCGTTTGATAGCCAATTCAGTTTCCACCCGGAGCAATAGTTGCCGCGGAATTCCTTTTACTGCCCACCCATGCTAGCTACCTTTGTTTTATCGATGCCAACTTTGAGGCCTGAGCATTTTGCGAACACTGAGTTCAAGCGTATTTTGGCAATGATTTAACGAACTCTCCGATCCGTCAAGAGTGAAAAAAGTGTCATCAGCATATTGACTATATATATTTAAAAACTCAGGGTCTTTAATTTTGATACCTTTGACTCTAGGGTTAGTTTTAATACCACCAGCAAGAAGCTCTACACATATAAGATAAATAGATAAGGGAAAGGGATCTTCCTGTCGTACTCTCCTACTAACAGGAAAGAAGGCTGATAGGTGTTCGTTGTAAGCTATTGCGCTCATGATATCGGTATAGAATATATTTTAATCCATTTCTATATTAACTCACCAAAATTAAAAAAGGTTTATGTCTGATCGATAAACGGCCACTCCAAAGAGTCAAAAGCCTTTTCAAAGTCAAGTAAGAGAAGCAGTCCCTCTCAGTGTTCTTTTTCCTCAAAAGCTTGCATAAGGTCGTAAAGTAGACAAGTGTTTTTGGCTATGCAACGATTTTTAAAAAACCTTTTTGATTATTTGAAATAACATTTGGCAAACCTTTTTTTTAAACAATAATAGCAATTACAGTCGATGCTATTTTATAGTCTATACAGATAAGAGATATTGGTCGCCAGTTTTTTAGGTAATATCGTATTTTGTTTGGTTTCGAATTCGAATAACCTTTCTTCTTTGCATGCGTTATGGACATTTTGCCTAGATCGTATGACGCATTCAAGGACCTGACTAAATACTTTTTATGTCATTCCAGAAAAACTTAAAGAATTCAGTTGTGAAACTGAAACCGTCTAATCCTGGGCTTTTGTTGTCCGACATAGTTTTTATAACTGTAAGGGATTCATGCAATGTAATTGTGCCTTCGCAAATTTCCTTCTGCATTTCAGAAAGCTCAAAAAGCTTAGGCCTTCGAGTATTTAAAGAAGAGTGAAGACTGTTCCTCACCGAAAGATGTTTCTTTTGTAGGATAAAGAGAATTATAAAAGCGTCTTTGTTCTTCTATAATCTCTTCTTGGCTGGTAATTCCTTTTTATCTTCCAAAATCGATACATTGATACATTCCGTTTAACAAAGAATCATTTGTGCATTTTTATTAACAATGAATATTTTGTGCAAGTGCGGCACGGATGCGCTAAAAAGAAAAAAAAGCATGTGACAACAGCTAAGACAAGGTATCTTCTAATCATTTGCACTAAGATGGATTATGGAATCATTTGAAGATTTACAATTTTAAACCTTTGAAACTCGACTTTTATGAGATGTTAAATGTTTTGTTTTGAAAAAATACTGCAGTTTCTAATTCTATAGATGTGTCAGTTGATCATTAATTTGAACAAATTAAATGGTACTATATGTCCTATATCATATGATCAAACAAGTTTCTTCAACAAGTAAATCCGTTTCAATAGAACTTTTTTCCCTTTGGTTTGCATAAAAAATGTGAACAAAATTTTATCAAAGAAGATTTGTAAAAGAAGTAACCAAAAAGGGAAGTAATAATAAAGACTTTATTTAGGTGTCAAGTCTTTCTAGCCGGCCAAAGGCCTATACTAATTGGGGACACCATCTTTACCACTCTAATGTGGACGGAGACCTTTCACATTACAACACACAAACACACACAGATATAATCACCGAGGGCCTACGGTTTAACTTCCTTATCCGAGAAGACGCGAAGGTCTAACCATTTGCAGATGTTAGAGCAAAGGCACCACTTTCTCCTCAATTATTTTAAGACCCTAAGTTTTGGTCCACCGGGAATCGAACCCGAGCTTCCCGCACAACAGACTGGCACCTTACCAACTAGGCTAACCAGACGGCGGTAAACAACCAGATCTTCTGCTTCGTTTCTCATTCTCTGATAGAAGTAACGGTTTTCCTCCGACGAAGGACTATTAAACGTAAGGTTTCTAATTTTTATACGGTGTTGGTGTATAATTTACATTTTTATAGCACTAAAAGTATAACGGAAGATTGTTGTCTTGCGATATTAGTGCGATGATTTAGGAACGCAAACAAATTAAAGAACTGCTAGGATACTTTATGTTAGTTAAATGAAAATTACAACGAATATAAAAATCCGCAGTATGTATTATCATATAGAATACCCCGCAACTGTCGATAATTACATAATGATTTGATGTGCGCATTCGTCGTTCTTTTTAAAAACAAATGCGCTGAATTATATCATCGGCAGTGGCGTGGTATCCTGTAGTTACTCCCTTGGCCTTGCACATAACCAGTTAATGGAACAAAGTGGTTTTTAACTAAAAGTAAAGTTAACTGAATTCAAACTGTGGTTGATTGTCATAATTTTCATTCTTTTGTACAATTTATTTTTCCTATCATTCATTGTATATAGTGGTCATTTGCTGAGCTGTCCGGAAAACATACAATTAGTTTGTGCTAGAAATTGGATATCTTATTACATTATATACTGTCTCTGAAAAGTTGTTCGAATCGAGTATTGCTACTGTAAAGATATGTTTATTTAATGCAGACACAAAACAAGGTCCGAGGCCTTTCTTCTCAAAATCAAGAAAGTGATGAACGTAGAGTTCTTGTTTTTCTCATGAAATTCGGTTTATTTTTGGTTTGAAAACAAATTAAACACCACTTCACTGGAGATCATGTAACAAAATTCTACAAATGCAAAACAGAACGCCAGTAAAAAACATCTTTTAAAAATTATATCAAACTCTACTATGCAGGTTAGTCATAGATTTACATAAGTATGATTTTTCCCAAAGTGACTTGCCCATTGGATTAAAAACTTTTTCGTAAAAATTTTTTACTGTTATGAAAAGTTATTGTTAATGTTAGCTTGTTTGTTTTTATTGTGTAACTGTAACTCTTAACAACAAGATTTTATGTTTTTGGCCGACCCTTGATACAGTCGAATTGCATGAAAGTTACGATGAAAAACCAAACAATATTGAAATACATTAACCGATATCTTAAGATTTTTTGTTTTGACCACAACAATGAAAAATTATAAAAACAATTAACAAAACAAAAACATAACGCACTCTTTGAACTCTCATTGTTTACCGTTCTACATACTATCAAACAAAGAATTCATGCAAAGTGAGAAATCAAAATTTCCTTTTTAAAATCAGTTTGCATTTGTTCAAATCTCTTCTAAAAATCATTCTTCGGTCAAATTGATCAGAAGCAATTAATGATCAATCTTTTGAATGCTTTTTGCTCCTTTTTATACGGTATAATTCGTTGTAAATTATAATGGCTAGTGTTTTAAAAGAAATTTCGCACTTTTTATTAAGTATTCTTCTTGAAAACGTTTACTTAATTAAACTTTCAAAACTTCTAACAAAACAAAAACTATCCCTGTCCATTTTCTCACAAGGTAAGGATTACTATTTTTGTTCACACAGTGTATATAGCATCTAAATATAAAGAAATTTTGCTGTTTTGCACTTTATACCTGTATTACCTTTTGTTTTTGAATTTGAAGTTTTAGCTATTTTATGGTCATTCAAAAATAAGGTTCCCGTTTTGTTCTGGTGAATAACAGAAGCCATATTTTCACCTAACTTTTTCTTTGATTTTGATGTTTCTTCTCTGACGAAGTACAATCGTCTGAAACGTGGATTAATTTTCCTTGGCAGTGGCCTCAGTCTGTATTTTTTCTCATCACTGTAACATGTATTAAAGCATCTTATTGTCTTCCATTCACATAAGGGTTGGTTTGTAAAAGTGCCAATATGATCATTGAAAATAATGCGGCAAAGATTATATTTTGCTAGAAAGAATTCTCGATTCCGCAGTGCATAGATGTTGCGTTCGCGTGCCAAAAGCTAATCCCATGATGTCATCTTGACTCATGTCTATTTTTATGTGGTGAGCTTTTCCGGTCCAGCTCCCTCACTTCCGATAAGTCAGTCACGCACCAAACGCAACACTCACAATAACAGTCATAAACAACGTTCATCTGGATTTGATAACCTTTTGTAGAGAAGTCATACTCTCTAAATAATATGAAAAGGCCAACAGGTAAGTGAAGGATTATAAAGGCTTGATATATAAAGAGTTCCAGTAGTTTTCGCAGCTTGTAAGGTCACATATCAGTAGTGACCAAGAATGATTTGTAAAAACTTCAGGATCATTCTAAAACGACAATGACTACAGGGCGTAGAAACCGATATAGGAATGATTGGCAATTCGAAGTTAAATTTAAACAGACCTCTACTTTTTTCCAGTAGTCATGCAAAGCGAAAAGTTGTAAAAACAATATACAAAAAACACACCCACAGATGGACTTTTAAATTACTCAAAATATTTGTTTTGCGTTTTTGGTGAATACTTAATGAAACAGTATGCTGGTTTTGGTTAGGGTCCCTATACCAAGGGAATATATGCTGACTTGTTAGAGACACCATAACAGTATATGGGGAAACTGACATGAAGTACAATCCATTTTTTGCTGACAACCAAACTTCTTTAGCAAGTCAGCCAAGAAAATCTTTACCGAGCATTGCAACCACGTCTATCTTTTCTTAAATAGTAATTAATCATTGTTTTTTTATTCAAAATCGCACAACTCCATAGCTTACTAATTTTCTTTTTATTCATTATTAAAAAGTGCATGGATGAAGTTTCACTATAAAATTTTAAATTACCTTTATCTTTTAATCACGTGACGTACATTTCCCGTTTGATAAAAGTAAAGAAAGTGGTCCATTTTACCTAACTGTTTAAACAAGCTATCGAGAAGTTAATCTACTAAGATATATTTATGATAAAAAAATCAGTACGACATACATAATTTGTTTTGTTAAACTTTATTTCAGCTGGGCAAACCAGCTTTGTCCAGATTCTTTATAATTATATTACATTAAACTACAAGAGTTGAAATTAACCGCTCGTAAACAGCCTTGCTGTTTTAAAAAATTGTTCTGGGATATGATTATGAGGCGATATCCTTTATCTCTTAAGATCAGCGGGCGCGTGTTAAGCACATGGTGCAATTCTACAATTCCAAACCACAGCACTTAACTCAAAAGCGACTGGTTTGTTTGCTTCTCACAAAGAACAATAAACAAAAAGTTCCAAGCGTGCGTTAGTCAACAATTTATGCTTTGCGCACTCTCCCTATAACCCGTAATTAGAAACAATTCTGGAGAGCACGAACAATGCTTTTCATCACAAACTAAAAATCGGCTAGCGTTTAAGAGAATCACTCACGTCAGGGATATAAATCTCTCAAAACGTGAGGGTCGTTCATAACGGTCTTTCACACTGCGGTATAAATTCTATAACGACAGTCATGTATTCTGATTATTATATAAAAATCAGTGAATCTTGAGCGTATAAAATTTTTGATCACTGTGGACTATGATACACGCATTTTTATATGAAAAAATAAATTTTACTGAGGCTCAATGTTTCAGCCTCAATTTGTTCTTATTCCTGAGAGCGGCCTCCAAAAAGACAATTACAAGTCATTGAAAAACATTGCTGATCGTCTGAAGAACTGTTGAGCTTCATAGTTTTACGTGAATACGTGTATCATTTAAGGCAATAGTAAATATACCGGCCAAATGTGCTCCTGCATGCATTTTACTGTGAACATTGCCAACTTGAATCAAGACCTCTGAAAAGTTTCGAAGAGAAACATATTCACTTTTTTTCAGCCTCAGTCTAGCTTGATCGTAAATTGTTATTTAGGGGGAAGTTACATATCAATTTCTCCACGAGAAATGTCATGGGGACGTTAGGGGGTGGGGAGTTAGAAAAGTAAACAATATCGATAATTGTGGAAAAAAACTCGAACTTTTTAGAATTCTTTTTTGTGATAAAAACAAAACCACTGTATAGCTGTACTGACGTTCTCTATAATAAATAAACACATAAAAGTAGATAATTAGTGACGGAGACTGCAAGGAATTTCATCAATGCAAAACTTGAAAGGTGCAAAACAATTCTGTGAAAAATGTTTGGTTAAAATCGTGACTTACATTGATGTATGTACTTATATTGCACCATTCTGTCTAAATCTATTGTCTACGATATCTTGTTGCCCTTTAAAGTTGAAACTAACCACTGCTTTATAGCCATAAACCATTGGTTAGTTAAAATAACTCAAACTTTTTCCTTTCCTAAACAAGTTTAGCAAGGTTTTTTTTGCAACAATTTCCGCGTGCTTTAGCAATTATGAACATTACAAATTCAATTTGAGCAATCGCATGAACAAACTAGGTACTGATTGTATGGAATTTTCAAAGAGAAACTAAATAGCGTAACACTGTAGAAACATTTTTATTATTATTTTGTGCGTTTCTGAATATTCCTGTGATTGATCAGGAATTTGAAAAATCATTGATTTGACTGCGGCCTCCGGCAAAATAATTTACAATCGATTGAATCAAAAGACAAGTCAGAAATATTAAATCATGTTGTACTTTATGCGTACTGTTAATCTGTTTAATACCAAATTTCCCTTTATAGGAGTTTTAGAGACATTTATTAATAAAGCAATGGATATCGCGTTAAATTTAAGAAAAACATCGATTATTTCGTCTGACGTTTCTCAGGGGGGGTGGAGGGGGGGTTGAAAAGAAATGTCGCCATGGTATTCTCGTGGAGAAATCGATATGTGATAGATTTCTGAACAAACATAACTATAATGCTGCTGAAAAAAAAAGTAAAACAGTTACTGTTCATTAAGCTCCCCTTAATCAGCTAATATTCGCTAAATCTAAGCCTCATTGTTCTTATATAGTTTTTGTTATAAAAAGGCATCAGTAGCAAACTATTCCCGGGGGGTACTCCCCATATTGTTTTGATAAGTATACTCGTCGTATTCAGGGGTCAAAATTGGCAATTTGGTATTTTTTAGGGGTTTTCAGAAAAAAATCAAAGTTATTTTATATCATATACTAATAGTAGGGATCATTTTTTGCAATGAGACATTTTTAAGGTCGAAAAGTTTTGCGCTTTGGTATTTTTTCATATTTCCCGACGAACATTCCTATCTTTTTTACTCCAAAATATCCCCCGGAAAACTATGTGGCGCGCCTGCTGCTCGTGTTTTTGTTGGTACGCCTTTACGAGGTGTCCGTACTTTGTAAGTAACATCAGTGTACGAGACCAAACGGGTCCAATCAGATATATAATCACAATACTCATCAAGACCATTCACTGTACTGGTTCAGGACCAATTCAACGAACAGTACAAGCGAAGCCACCAATGAAGCACTTAGTGGGAAATTTGAATGGCTAAAATTTTAGAACTAACTGGTAATACAGATCTATGTTTAGAGTTGCGAATTTTAAAAACATTACTCGGCTGCAGTTACACATTTCCTGTCACAAATCCTGGGTTACTTTCTAACAGAAACCGTATAAACATAAACGTTTCTTTTAGTTTATAAAATCTGTCACAATCACGCTTTATACTACCGGATGCGCCTGTGTAACGAAAAATGCGTTCGTATATGAACGGAATGTTCGCCGGTGAAAGAAAGGGAACAAAGCTCAACAACAGATTCTCATTTCATCTGCAATTCATCTGGCCTTCAGCGTACTCAAGCTATTTGGAGCGAAGATTGATAGAAACTTCTAGCCGCTTTTTAGCAGATTTTGCTGATTTTGGGCTGTGGAGACCATCAAGCATTAGCTTCAATTGGGTGGGAGATGGAAGAGACGATGCAAAGGAAATAGAGCCAAAACCAACTGTAGAATTGCACACAGTTTAGGTATCCTGCTGATGTACGACGTAACTGCTTTTTGCTATTTTCTAATTTTCTATTTGCAAATTTACATTGAAATGTTTACGATTGTTTGGTAACGGATTGCTTAAAATGACTAAAATAAGTGATCTGACAATAACACAGGACATTTTATAATGTTATTGTTACGTAATCAACCTAGGTCTCCCTAAAAAACTGACAAAATGTATCAAAAGTCGAGACAGCTGTTTTATCTTCTCTTCTATCCACTTAGAGAGTTTGTGGTCACAAGAGTACGCTTAGAACCACGTGAGGAATCGAGCCATCTCCAGCTTTCATAGTTTTGTTTTGGAATGAAAACTTTATTGTAATATTTGTTGCTATGTTTCATTTCTTTTTAGTCGGAAACTACGCAAGAGGTGCGAACGTGCTAGTGGTACCGTATACTCAGGTGAATAGACGTAATCCACGAATGAATGACGAAGAATTATTTTTGGCCCTTCAGTTTTTAGGCCCCAAACCATGAAACCGAAAGTGTTTAATGTTTATATTTAATGACTTGAAAAAGGTGAAATTTCGACCTACTTTCTTATCTGTTGCCATTTTAAGTTTATAAATTGAATGCTGTGTTTTTCGTTTTTCAAGTTTTGATCAGTTGTGTTGCACCTTTGGCTTTGCTTATAGCTTATCGCTAGTAGTTATAAAGACCAAAAGGTCCGAAAGATACATATTTTTTCAAAAAACAGACGAGTTTTTTAAAAAGCTGATTGCAGGACCTATAATATTATCAGGAGAAATAATCATAAAAATCTTATGGGAATTGAATCTGCGCCATGTTTATGACATCTTGGTATTGGATATAGTGTTACAAATACTTGGACGTAAGACTTATTTTTGATCGGTGTTCATGCGTTAAACAGGCGCTAATTTTTAATTGGTTCGCGAAGTTTGTCGGAAGATAAGCGTCGGTATTCGGATTGCTTCGGATCTTTCGTTTGATTGGTCAGAAATGACATCACAGTTTTGTTTATAGATCGAAGAAGAAAAGATTTGAGCAGTTGGTCTAACAGTAGAAGTGTTGGGAAATAAATGGATGTTGGGTTTTTCGACTGAAAAACAGAGGATTTGGAAAAACAGATTCAATGCGAAACATCCGTTCTCGATATTTTAACGGTTAATTAATGTAGTGAATATTTTTTCCTTCCATTCTTCTTTGTATGACAAAAAGTGAACAGATTCGTGTTTAGCATTCAAGTTAATTTTTTGTCATCTACCTTTTTTTCATTGCGAAAGTTTAATGCCTTCTCTTCTACTGGACTCAAGATCAGTTGCGTTTCCTGACAGAATTATTAAAAATCGAGAGAAAAAAATGAGTTCGGGTGGTAAATATGGCATTTTGGGAGCGAACGATCTTGCTGAACGAATGCTAGATGAAACGGATTTAGATGTGCTTCTAGTGGACTGTCGCTCATTGTTAGCGTTCAATTGCAGACATATAAAAGGAGCTATTCACATAAACTGTACTGGAATTGGCCGAAAACGGCTTTCTCAAGGAAAGGCAAAACTAAAAGACTTGATTTCTTCCACAGATGGCAAAGAAAAATTTTTAAGCGGCGAGATAAGAACAGTTATTGTTTATGATGAGTTTACAAGCGATGTGCCCGATTGTGCGCCGGGTAGACCTATAATCTTTGTGCTCCAGACGTTAGCGAAAGAAGGAAAAGATATATTTGTACTTAAAGGTAAGACAGAAATAATTGTCGAGTCTTTCATGCAATGTTGTTGAGGGACATGTTTGGCACCACAGATTCTTGTTTGTGTTTTGTCATGCGCCGAGGCTTGCGGCGTTTTTACATGTGCCGATGTGGTATATTTACATTTTAGTGTTACTATATTATAAATTATATTGGAATCAAAGATAGAATAACATAGAAATTTTCTTTTAAAAAAAGGACACTTGAGGCGACATCTGTTTCTTAGGGCTGACATTTGCCTCGTGTCTTGCCGCGTACTTTCTGTGCGAACCCAATGAATTACCATATATATATATATAGATAGATAGATAGATAGATAGATGTTTCTGTTTCGATTGGAAAGTTATCCTTAAAAATATTCAGTGCATAAAGCAAAATTCAATTTCGAAGAATAATGTGCAGCCGACGCAATTGTGTGAACCAATATACTTTTTCATTTCTGAAAATAGATTAGAAATTTTCTGGTTTTTCCTCCATTTATGAATAAATTTGTGAATATATAATAATTCGAAATTATTATTAATTTGCTTTTTATCATCCTTTTGTTAATAGTACATTTAATTTAGGCAAGCTTCTAAAATTCTTCATTTTAAAAGGTGGTGGAAAACCTTAGAATATACTCTAATATAAACAACACAAGGATAATGAACATCCAAAAATATCTACCAAAATGGCACCCACACTCCCTTTAATTACACTGCCTATGAAGTGAATGTTTTTGGTCTTTTGAAAGATCATGATAAGAAAGACAAACAAGCAAAATTTCAGAGTTAGAATTTATTGCAGAGATGCAAGGTGTCTGGGAAGATTCGAGTTCTGTGGCTATACCATTAAGATGCAAATTAGCAGATATGTGTCATATTGTTTGCTTCTTTACAGAGAATATGTGAAAAACTAATTAAAAAACATACATTTTCAAGGTAAAAATAGTTTGAACCTGATGAAATGGTTTATAAACAACCAATCAATTCTGTCAGCAATATCTCAGGTCCCACTCTCCATCTTGTTCTCCATCAAGCCAACACTTTTGCTCACCTTGTCCACTTGCATTTTCCATGTCGTCCTCACTTCCTCTTCTCCTTCACTTCAAACTCCAATGCTTTTCTCAAAACATGCCCATCATCCCTCCTTAACACATGTGCATACCATCTCACTCCATTTGCTTTTGTCGTCCGAACCACTGTTTCCTTCAATCCCAACATCTCAATTAGGTCCCCTGTCTTCTTTTTCTCCATTAGTTTTGCACCACACATTGTTCTAACCATTGCTTTCTCAGTCCTCAAAATTTCCATCTCATTTTCCCTCAAACACCATGTCTAACTCCCATATAACATCGCTGATCTCACACAACTCCAATAAATCATTCCTTTCGTCTTAAGTGAGAACCTTTTTGAGTTTTGGAACTCTCCACATTCCTTGAGCTTCACCTGCCCAATTCTCACCCTTGCTGTCACAGCTGTCTAACAACCACCACTTGCATTCACTCTATCCCCTAAATAGCAGGTTTCTAAATACTGATAAAGTCCTTTTCTTTTAACAGCTTGACTTTGAACTCTGTGCTGTAAATTAGAGTAAAAATATGAACAAAACTTGCTATTTTCTCTATTGTTGCTTTTCTCACCTGAAAACCTGCTTTCTTTGATAGCTATATATCTCTGAGGCATTTTATCCATAGTCTTTGAAACTATCTGTGTTTAATACTTTTGAATTATTTTTGGAAGTTAATTAAAAACTCTTTGCTTCGTAGCCAGTTTAAAAACAAGTCCAAAAAGTCAATAATGTGATTTACGTAGTTTGTCTAGCCTGCCTGTCATCTTTCTTTTTTAAGTTTTCTAAGGATTGCTTTTTGTGTACCAGATATGTTTTTCCAAAGCCAGGTCCAACTGATTATTTATTTTAAAAGTTTTTCTTCATTAGACACCAAAAAATATAGTTTGTACATAAGGAGCAAACTTTTTTAACCCAAAATATTAGATAGAAAATCTTTTTAGTAGTTACCCAAAAAAATAAGAGTTTTTTTCCCTACAAAAAAAGAAAAGAAAAATTTGCCAAAACAATAAAATAAGCCAAGTTCTGTCATAATACAAGTCCCCTACATGGGGAAGACGCCTGTACTGGGTCTTTCAATTAAAAAAACATACAAATTTTGAAATCGAATGGACTGCTTTCTGTATTTCTTGTGTTTAAAGTTCTAAATTCGGTTTTTATTATTACCATTTTTGATGTATTAGTGAATGAACAAACTTGCTTGACAACTGAGTACAAGTTTTTTTCATAGGTCATTTGAATAGTTTGTTTAGACATATTTATATAATGTACAGAAAATTAATAGTTAGTGAAAATCAATAATTAAAGGGTCTAGGGCAAAAAGTTACTTTGTATAAAAAGCTAAATTCTTCCAAGGGTTTTTAAGACATAATAGGGTTAATTTAGGGAGAAACAAGAACTTGATCAAAAGTCTCTTAAACATTTTTGCACTCGACCCTTCAATCTAATTTAGCTAGTGATTATAGAGTACTTTCATTTATTTAATAGTAACAAAGAATTGTGGAATTGTTTAATTATATCAAATTGGAATTTAAATACTTCCTGACTATTAATGCTACCACTTTCATTTTTGAAAATGCTATTTGTGTATGTCATAGATTTTTTTGTTAACTTATATTTGCTGTGTCATGTATTCAGAATGTTCAGACTTAATTATGTTTTCACTATTAATGCATATATGTATAGTATACCCTACAGAAAACAGATTAATTCTCAAAAGATAAAATAAGAACTAACTTTTAGTTGTTTATAAATGATATGAAGACAAATACATTACGCAAATATCCAACGTTTCTAAGTTATCCTGACTTTCAAATTTTAAATGATATTTTAAAATATTAAATTATAATAAGCATCGATGCCAGTTATTTAACAAATAAAGAAGCCTAAGCCGTGTTTTAGACTGTGATAAAACACGACGGCTATTTGAGAACACGAGGGA
>JAOTRI020108248.1:0-13313 GCA_028564885.2 Zoanthus sanctaehelenae | reverse complement strand
TCTCATTCAACGACCTTGGAATCCATTCGATGGACAATTCAATGTTGTTCTTCGAACAAAATTCGAAAATCTTAATAGCGAGAGTGTGTAAAGATAGCTTCATGCTACCAACTTCGACTATCTTAGCTGTAGATTGATTATCTGTAAACCATTTGACTTTAGAGTTGCTGAGAAATTCGCGAAAAGACTCCAGACTAAAATCAATAGCTAATAGTCCTCTGTGTGTGGAACTCAAAACCTTTTTTTCTTGGGTAAATAAACTATGACAAAATTGGCATGTTATCCAGGGCCCAGTTGTTCAAAGGCTGGTTAAATTTAACCCTGGATTAAGCAAAAATTCAAACAGGAATTTCTTTGTTAAGAAAAAGTAAACGGTTATTTATGAATACTGCTTGGATTTTTCTAGGAAAAACCCTGTTAATCCCAAAATTACAGCTAAAATTTCTCCTTGTTAGATTGGAAACAAGGTAGTGGGTTAAACATTTAACCCGGGGCTAGTGCTAACCGGCTTTTGAACAACTGGGCGCTGGGCGATAACGGCCCCGCAAGCAAATGAACTGACATCAGAATAGATCACGTGCAAATGGTCCGAGAGTTTAAAACAGTTTTTCGCGTTAAGCTTATTAACGTTCAAAAACCAAAGTTTCGAGATGCAATAAGAGTCTAAATTGATCTCGGACTCCCAACTTTGCGATGCTACTATAATGATTTGACAGTGTCTAATAAGTATACTACATAAATAACCAAAAACGGGACTGAGAAAAAATATGGAACCCGTGATAGAGGCTAGTTCTCTAGTCCATAAAACTGAACGCACCAAAGCGCCTCTTAACTTAGTCTCGAGTTTGCATATTCTTTGCTCAGTGATGGAAATAGATCCTTTCTCGAAATTCCAAATGATTCCTAACAAAATTAGAGACTGTACTTGAGACCAAATACTTTTTTCCTCGTTGATCGCGAATCCCGCCGACAATAGGTCTCCGCGAATATGATGTGAAGCTAATTGGGCCTTTTCAAGAGTAGTTTCTAAAGAAAACCCATCGTCGAGATACACAACGCAGTAAAAACATCGAGATCTCGTATTACTAAATCTAAAGAGCTATCTCATATGCCTGATTTAACTATAAGTTAACTTACTGAAGGAACAGTAATATTCCCCTCCAGAATGTTGTCTGTAGTAATTTCCACAGAGTGCGTCTGGTGTAGATCATCAAGGATGGTATTGAATGGAACATGTGGGAACATGCTTTGCACCTGGTGCGCCTAAAGGTGAGAAAGACAAACAAAACATTAAGGATTTAAAGAATCACATTTATAAAATACAAAAACGATTGTACTTTTAAAGAGGAAATAAATAAGCAACAATTAGATTTTGTATATTGACATATGTGAAAGGTCATATGCTCAACATTAATCTATTTATCCATCCTATCCCAATCCATCCATCCATCTATTCCATTCCATTCCATTCCATCCCATCTTATTTATCTAGATATTCCATCCCATCTATTCCATTCCATACCATCCATCTATCCCATCCATCTAATCCATTCCATCCATCCTCCTTCCACTCCATCCATCTATTTCATTCCATCTATCTATAACATCCCATCCATCCATCTGTTCCATTCCAAGCTATCCACCTACTCTATTCCATCCGTCCAACTTTTTATCCCATCTTATCCCGAACTATCTATCTATCCCAACGCAAATATGAATTTTCGACCGCAACCCTGGAAACTTGCCTCAGAATGCTTTACAAAACTCGGCTCTAAAGATATTACTAGGTCAGTGTGCTTTACTATAACTTTTAATTTCCACTGGGAAGCAGAATTAATTTCAGTTATTTTTCGGCATGGTAACAATACATTACCAATAACGATCGTTACCGTAAAATCCTATTGTCCTTTTTTTACACATCTGTCGACATCATTTCTATTACAGCTTTTTTACTAATACAATGAAGGACTAACTTCCAAACCGTTAGAGCTTCTACTTTTCTACAATAACTATCAATAGTAGTAACTAACATCTAAATCATTTAAGTCACATAGCACAAGCATTATGCTTTTACTTATTAAAAAGCTAAATCCTTTCGAGCCTAGTGGCCCATGGAGCCGGCGCTTATCTCCGGTTTCTGTAGTGTTAAGAGCGGATGAGAGTCTTTGACTCCCCCTGGACGGGACACTAATCCATCGCAGGTTAGCTCCCAGCAGATGTTGGTACTCATTTATCTACCCAGAAAGGATGGAAAGCTGAGTTGGCCTAGGCGGAAAAGAAGGTCACACAAGTATTCGAATCTCGGCATTGTCGGCAATGTGCCGGGATCAAACTGGGGACCTTGCGGTTTGAAAGCAGATATCTTACCAACTTTCAACGTTTTTTTTAAACTGACTTTTAGTATATGTCAAAGTCAAAAAAGAACATGCGACTTTAATTGCAGTAAATGGATATTTTAAATGAAGAAATCTGGAAAGCATAACCGATTTTTACTATTTCAGTAAACTGTTATGTTTTACGGAAGATAGTTGTGAAGTCTCTTAGGAAGCATGTTTACAAGCTTGGAGTACGTGAACTCGAAAAAGTTTGTTTCACAACAGTCAACACTGATTGATACACGCACTCAAGTTTTGTGTTTTTCTTAAACACATTTCTCACAGTCAATTTCGAATAAATAAAATGCATCTATTTTACTATATAAGCTTAACGGGGCGGAAAAAAAGTTTGCATTTGGAAATGGTTTTAAATCTGCGTCAAAATGTCCAGCAGTTGATTTGTGTCATTATAATTAAAACCATGTGTTCAATAAAGTTTTGACTATATTGGCCAATGCATAGACGTCAATTCGTGAAAAGCTTTTTAAGAATTTGTGTTAAAAGCAAAAAACATTCAATCTTCAATTACAGTTGACAACTGTTCTGATAACGTGTCTAATTGTGCATCAAAGCAATTTGCTTAGGTTGATGGTGATCTTTTTTCTATTCAAAGCGCCCTTCATAATTCTTTAGTTTTGTCTGTAAATTTTTGTCTTTTACAGTTTAGCATTTAGTTTTTGATACGTTATTCAGTAAATCAAGCATTTTGGTTCAACAAATCATTGGACCAAGGTTATCATATGAAGCCGTGACATTATTCCTAGATATGTGACATCAAGCTATCGCAAAACAATTAGTTCATCACTCTATCGTTCCTACGGGTTTCAGTTATATAATGACCCTTTACTCTAGTTGTCTCCTCGTAAAACTGTACAATATCATTCATCTTTTTAAAACTTTAGAGAAAGTGATTGATAATCTATGTTTTACATATATAAAAAGTTTTTCGAACTTCATTTCAAGATATCCTTTTCTATAATTCTGCTCTAACTATATCATACACTCTTTTTTTATAAGAACCTTTTTTAAAAAAAAAAGAGGCTGAAAATCTCCAAACATTTAAGAATATGTTAAGAACATTCTAACGTTGAAAAAAGGTGAAAAACATTTGTTTATGATGGAATAATTCTTACATTGTTATTGAAAAACTTGCTTGGGCTCATTGACTAAAGTTTGCAGATAACAATTTTATATTACAGTTTTTTTCATTTACCAAATTGCAGTTCTCAGGTATAGCTATACCACATACGCTACATGTATTACTTATGTTATCTAAAATCAGAAAGATATTTTAAGAAAATGTTTTTAAAAGAACATTTGAGGCTGATATACGGAAAATAGTTAAGAATGTTCAGAATCAGTCGAAAAATTTGACGTTCTTATACAAAAAGAGAGTGTAGTAAGATTTATACTGCGTGCTTCGTCTTAATCACGTATTTCATGAATAATCAATCTAACCTTTTTATTTAACTGAAACCTAGATGTACACTGACCTAAAAATAATTTCAAAGTGACCTTACATTGTATTTTCGTCTGCGTTTTCTGATCTACAGGGCGAAGAGCGACCGTTAATATTTGTAAAGAGGGCTACAGTTGCACCGTTATAACGATCGCTGCTTCCATAATATCGGGAATCGTCTTTCAATTTCTTGTGTGCTTGTTGGCTGGCATCTGTGTTGTGTGGGCTGGCACAACGTCTGATAATTTCACTCTTGAACTCCGGACAGCAGCAAAGGAGGTGGGCCAAATAACGCATGTAGTCTCGACGGAACTGACGTGTCACGGTGCCATACACCAGAGGATTCAAGCAGCTATGAAATATTGTCACCGGAAGAGTATACTTTATCAAATCCCTTGCAAACTCTTGGTGCTTTGCTTCTCCGAAATCTAAAATGAGCCAAGCAATTTGGCCGGGTAACATAAACAATGCAAAGAGTGTTACTATGGTAGCTAAAGTTTTAATAACTTGCATGTTTTCTTTTCTTCGGGCACAAGAAATTGGGCTTTTTGATAGCTTGTCTTTGGACGAGGAACGACTTAAGTCAAGGCCAATACGAATATAAGATATTGCAATAACAAACAATGGAATGACGTACTGGATCACAAATAGAGCGACGGTGTAGCTTTTTCGATATTGATCGTTTGGCCAGTCCTCGGAACACTCTCTAGCCATCCTGAGGTCTATATTATTAACTATAGTTAGTGGTAGAATCACAAGGAACGACAGCAACCAAATGATTGCGATCCAAACAGCTGTCTGTTTCTGTGAAAGTTCCCGTTTGAATGGATTTATGATCACTTGGCATCGGTGCACCGACATCGACGTCAGGGTAAAGATACTTAGTAGATAAGTTGTTGTTATTGTGGGTGTGATAAACTTGCAGAGTCCAACGTTTTTCTCTACCCTTTTGTTTGTCACGTTTTCGTAAATGAAGAGCGGGAGAAAGCAGATGAACAACAAATCACTAACAGCTAGATTCATGATGAAAATGTCATTAACTGTCCTTCTGGCACGCTTTCCAATTACTACGACTAACACCAGTGTGTTCCCGGTTGAGCCTAAGATAAGAGCAATGATGAACGAGGCTAGCATAATGTAGCCGATTACTGCGTCCCCATCTGCCAGTGTTTGGGCGCCAGTGTTAGTAGTGTTGTTTAAAAACATTTTAGCAAGGATTCACTGTCTCCACGAAAGCTTAGTGTCCTTTATTTACGTGTTCCCTTGCAAAGAACGTTTGTAGATTGTGCCTTGAACGACCACTTTTATGCTAAAACGATACAAGCAACCAAATTCAACAGCTTTCCCACGCACAATACACGATGTATAATGTACGGAATTTCAGCTTTCTACGCAATTAGAAGCCGACTTACCTTGTAACATGCAACTTGCGCAAGGACAAAGTTGACTTCAACATAAAAATTTTGATTTTATCTAAACTTGAATGTCTGTGTTAATATCAAGTTTCCTGTTTACAACATTTTTTTTAGAATGTGCCGCTGGGGTTGTTGGAACGGTTGTCTTGAAACGGTATCTTGGAGTACAGTAACACCGGTTGTCGGCGGCAAGGAATTTATATTCGGGTTGTTCTGTGGAGAGAAAATAAATAAGTTTTCAATAACTATAAAGCATAGAATTAAATTGAAAAAAGACCAGAAAATAATCAATAGTCAAATCTCAAAAATCATTAAAAAAATAAAACGAGACAAACATTAATAAGAAAATAAAAATGTTTGAAGCCACAAGCGAGAATTTAATTCAATCACTTTTAGCCTTCGGAAAATCCAGCTCTCTGCGCAAGGTGTTCCCCTTACTGTTCATTATGAAGCCATTAATTTTCAGTTTGTTGGATCTGGTTGCTATCGAGTTAATTGAGATATTGTTTTGGCCTGTATGTTCTTTATTTACAGCGCATTTACTTTAAGCCGTGTCCAGCTCTACTCCAGAAATTTCTCTCCAAATGAAACTTACTAATTGCGTAGTTCCTTAAAAAAAGTTGCTTTAGCGTAGAAGCTGACAATACTGAAGTGATTAGAGCAAGAATGAATAACACGAACAGACTGTAATATACAATGTGCAATCAAGTTGATGAACAACGAGTTCGTGTTCGTAAATTTGAAATTGTTGTTTGAGCACGTTTCTAGAATCTCCATTCTGCTCTCTCTACACTTAAGTTTAGACTCTATTCATTAGACGTAAACTACCCACCCGTTTGTCATTTTTTTCCATTGTAGTTTATAAGTCAAGACCTATTTTGTACAACTGCGTGCTATTCAATTACAATTTATTGTTTTCCAATCTTTATTCCTATGTTATGTATATACACAACTTCATTCTGAAAAAAAGAAAGCGTTCCAACTGCGTCAAATTGATTCAAGCCAAGAAATTGTGATTAAGGAAAACAACTGGCATAATTAAGTTTGCAGATCACTGACAGGAATTTGTCATGGATGTAATACCCAAATTAGAAAATGGTTGCGGTTGATTCTTTTTTCCAAACATATTTCCATAGTTTATAAACGTTTTGATTTTCGTTTTTTGTAGCAAAATAATTAATATCATGTTCCCGCTTTTTTTGCCACACTAAAAAGTATTCCGTTTTAAATAAATTAAAATGAATTTTAAGCAAAATTTTTGGCTTTACTTTACAATATATATAAAGCTGTTTATAATTGATGACAGTAAAAATAACTATATGAAAGTGGAATAAACATGTAGATTTTTCGGTAAACTTCACAGACTGTGGATTTGATTTACCATTAATATTACTGGCCAATTATAAATCAAAATCACGCATAGTTTCTTTTAAATAAATCATACTTTAATAATAAACAACAAGAAATATCTAAGATACAGACATATTTATTAAGACTTAATAAAACCACAAAAAACAAAAAAGCAGGCAATTTCTTGAACGAAATAGAGATAACTTTTACAAAGGGCCGACGGCCTTTGATAACATCCCATTGTAGTATTTAAAGAAAATTAAAATTTTGTGTTTCTCTTGGTTTTCGGTAAATTTTAAAGTAAAAAACATTTACGCCTGCACCAAGATAAATTAAAATTTGTCGGTCTTTCATGTCGCAGCTAAACTTTTGAATCTTTGACATTTTCGGAACATTCAAAAGCAGTTATTTTTTCTATGTGTCTCAATGCCGGAAATTTATGGAAATTTAATTACAAAGCATACAACATGTCTGGATGAAATCTTTAAATTCATTGATTACAAGTAGCTCTTGAAGGCCAACTAGAAGTTTTGAATTTAAACAAATAAATTTTTTCAGAATATTTTCTGATCGACTCCCTTATTAGTTGGCGTGATGACATTTCAACTACATAACATTAATTTAAAAACTTGAAATCTAACTTTGTTTTATTACTTTAAAGCAGGTGCCAATTTCCTTGGAACATATGGTTCACGAGAAAAAATAATGAAGTTAGTATTCTCAAAATTACTACTATTTACTTACATCCAGTCGGCTCAGGGGTTTCTAGGATTGGATCAAATCCTAAAAACTTTCATTGCCTTCCTAGAGATTTCACAGACCTCATTATTGGTTGATCTTGGTGAATTTCATTCTCCTTCATCAAAAAAAGTATTCTGTTTCTTTTGAAAGGTTCTATCTTTCATCTAATTGAGATTTTTGTTGAAACTTCAAGTACGGTCATTTTCTTCCTCAATTTTGTTGAAGTTCAACGTGCCATACCAACAAATATACTCCCGCAAGATGATCGCAACATAGCAACTAAGTGAAAAAACGCGATTAGAAATATCGTAGGAAAGCTATTATTATGTTGATGTTCGGCAACGCATATTTTTTTTCAAATCAGTTCTAATGAGCATATTGCGCTTTTGAATGGTCAACTCGGACCTACTCTAAATTAGATGCGTTTACGGTCCTAGATATAAATTCGGCTTCCTTTATTGGTCATTTTTCACTCGGCACCATCATTAAATCCAATATCGACAAAAAACAACAACAAAAGGGATGAAAAGTTTTCATTAAGCCTTTTTTTGAGATATCATTTTTAATAAACTTTGTTTGGCATAACCATCTTTTTAACATCATGCACTGCGAACGTAAACCTTTTATATATCAATATCTTGGCAGTTTTGGTTAAATTGAGTAGAGAAGACGAAAAAATATGAAAAAGAAAAATAATTGTTTTACATTTTTTTAAACTTTCTATTTACAAACACAGTTATTCGGCTTTATAAATGAATGTGTTTGATCCCTTCTTAATCGACAAACGACCGTCTCAGACACTAGGACGAATACACATGTCACATATATATATAAATACAAAGAAAAATGTCATTTACCACTAGAAAGTAAAAAAAAGCAGGTATATATACCGCATAAAGTTTAGCATTAAATTTAAAATCTGTTAACGCAATTAGAAACACGGAATTTATGTACTTATTTCCAACAGTAATTCTATTAAGTTTTTTTGTTTATAAGTTATTTATTTCGAAAAAGAGCGTCGCATATTTTGAATTTGCATGAATATAGCTATAACCTCTGCACGTGTATCAACAATATCACAAACAAGTGATTGAAATTGAACGAAAATTGTGTTATCTGTATCAGTGTGAATGCGACAATATAAATCTGAAGTTCGAAACAAAGGGTTTTTTTTGGTAATAAAATAATATCAAAATGAAATCTGTAAAAATTAAACTTGACAATTAATTAAATCAAATCATTTCACATGAAAATAATCACCTCTTCAAGTATATATTGTTTGGCCCAGTTTACAACACGCTAAAGCTATCACTATTGGGGTCCAGTCCTATTTTGAAAGTTCTTAAACTTTAAAATTAGGAATCACAAGTTGAATTTTGTTTGAGTTTTACTGAGTCAATGGTATCGAACTATGCTCTTCGTGAAAGACTTATGAAAGGTTAGCAAAAATTTGGCCGCCTTCATGCGAACAACAGACATAAATTTTCGATGTTCTCCTACTTTATGTTTTAAAAAAACATCATGCTATTTTCGCTTCGTCTTTAAAATAGATATTACTTCATATACATTAGTACTGTAGACTTACTGTATTGACCTAGAGTATTCAATTTGAAGATATTAAAACAAAAGCAATGTTTTAGTTTCAAAATAAGCTACTTACCTAACATTCTTAAAGCGTTTGTGTTCCTAGGCTTTTGCAGAAAACTCTATATCTCATTGTGAATTGTGACTGTGTTAATGAATTGGTTACTATATTATATTCTTATTAAAATCAAGGAACATACGTTTTCATAGAGCGCGTGTCAAATATGTGTACGAGACTCATTGGTAAACTGCATTGCCATTCAAGTCAAGTGTTGTAGTTTGTAAAATAATTTCTGTTTCATTATGAATAGTTAAATTGAGTCACAGTTGCCTACGCGTGAGAGAGAAAATACAAAATTTAAGTAATCGGAATAAAAGATATCATTTGTTCCGTAAAAGATATGTTAAATCAAACTCGAAACACTCAAACTGTCGTTTTTGGCCATTTTTTCAATGCTTAAATGCTTTTGTTTATTCCGATTGATCGATCGGTAGCCGGGAATCTGATGCCTTTAGTAACTTTAAATATTGCTTTGTGTGTTGAAACAAGGCTAATAATTTTGACAAAGGAAATTATGTTTTATTAAATTCTATTTTGTTTGCACGCAATGTTTATGAAAAACATCATTTTACCAATTTATTTTTTTGTAAGTTTGCTTGAGATCCACTTTATCTATAGTTTCTAATACTCCAGACTATCAAAATTAAAATAATTTTCTGTTTTTAGTTTAAGATTTAAACAAGTTCCAATTAAAATGATGATTGAAAATTCTTTGGATTTTTATTGACAACATTATTGTGTTTCTCAATTGGCTGAAATAAAACTTGAAAAACCTCAAACTGGTTTTAATCAATGTTATCAGAAAAAGTAAATTTTCCACATTTGATAAGGCAATGCTTAGTGTACGACAAAGTTTTAGAAACAGATGTTGTTTTAGAAATAACTTTGTTGTTCAAGCTTTTAAGGTTGAGCTAAAAATAGTGAAAAAAATGGAACCGCTGCTCAAACATTTGCTGGCTCATACAGATACTCAGTGAAACACCAGATGGGGCAAGACCTTGGTTCGCTGATATATACGTTTCTTATAAAAACAAATACATTAATATTGGGAGAAAAATAAGATTACCAAAAGGTCCAAGGAACAGCAATTTAACGATAACTTTAAGGGAACGCACAACATTTTATCACAGACATGTTTCGGCATTTAAATATGACATCTTCAGTGTGAACAGAATGAAACAATAAAGACTATAGAATTTAACAAACAGCAATTAGGTGACTCCCAGCAGTTTTAAAATCTCAGATCAGGCCTCTGCCGAATTTGACTTAAGACCCAAGGAAGCTGCATGTTTACATTCAGTTAAATAGACCATCTCTTAACAAACAAGTAAAACATGTAAATTTAAAAATTTTTAATTTCCCTATAAAGTGTTGTGTGTTTCCTTAAAGATAGAAAAATACGAACAATTTGAGAACAAACTCAGGCTGAGGCAGAAATAAACCGAAAGTGTTTCTGGTTGAGACTTTGCTGAATTTCGCAACTTTACGTACCGCCGCATAGTTAGCCTAGAAGGTAAGGTGCCAGTCTGCTGTGCAGGAGGTCTCGGGTTCAATTCGCGGCCGGACCAAACTTGAACTCAGGGTCTTATAAAATAATTGAGGAGAAGTTGCTGCCTTTGATCTAACATCTGCAAGTGGTTAAACCTTCACTCAGGGTCTTAAAATAATTGAGGAGAAGATATTGCCTTTGATCTAACATCTGCAAGTGGTCAAACCTTCACTCAGGGTCTTAGAATAATTGAGGAGAAAGTACTATCTTTGCTCTAACATCTGCAAGTGGTCAAACCTTCACTCAGGGTCTTAAAATAATTGAGGAGATAGTACTATCTTTGCTCTAACATCTGCAAGTGGTCAAACCTTCACTCAGGGTCTTAAAATAATTGAGGAGAAAGTACTATCTTTGCTCTAACATCTGCAAGTGGTTAAACCTTCACCCAGGGTCTTAAAATAATTGAGGAGAAGATGTTGCCTTTGATCTAACATCTGCAAGTGGTTAAACCTTCAGTCAGGGTTTTAAAATAATTGAGGAGAAAGTGCCGCCTTTGCATGCTCTATAACATCTACAAATGGTTAGACTTTCACATCTTCTCGGATATATAAGGATGTTAAACCATAGGGCCTCGGGGATTATATCTATATCTATCTGTGTGTGTTGCCATCTGAAAGGTCTCCGTCCAACTTAGAGTGATAAAGATGGTGTCCCCGATTAGTAGGCCTTTGGCCGGCTATAGAAAGACTTGACACCTAAATATCTATTATTACGTTCCCAATTTTATGCATGCATGGTAAATACACAAAACTAGCATTGTTTCACTGACATTTATTATAATGTTATGTTTAGGATTATTCCAAACGACAAACGTATAAAGGCACGGACACACACGGTGCAACATTTCATGCAATAATGCGCGCTACAATTTTTTATGGAGCTGGACACACAGTGCAACAAAATCGCACAACATTTCTCGTGATAGCAATCGGTGCTTACCCATGCATTTCACAACAATCAAAATGGCATCCAACAAGAATTCTTTTGAAAAGAAAACATTTTGTGCATAATGTTACAAGAATAGAGCGCGATTTAACTTCGATTCGGTTTTGTAGCGTACAATGTTGCAGGCAGCAAAACTCATCGGTGGACACACGCTGAAACGAATTTGTAGCATGTAAGGTTGCATGAAATGATCGTGTGTCATGATCAGCGCCTTTTCTGTAATACTAATAGAGAGATCTTTTTAAAACAGAACAAATCAGCGTTGTTTTAATCAAATGTCTTGTAATTTTTATGTTTTGCATTGATTTGTCATTTTTTCAAACCGCTCACAGAAATAAAAACAAATTAAGAAGTTCTTAAGAACAAGTTGAGGCAGAAACAGACAAAAAATTAAGAACATTTGAGTTTTAACTTAGTAAAACGTTTTGGCTCTGATAAAAAAAGCATGTATTAACTTTCAGGGTCAATTTCAGCCATATCAGTAACTAGTGTTTCAGGCTAATTATACGCTAACGATAGATTTCCATTTCCTTATAAACCTTGGCAATAAGAATCTCAGTTCTATTATAGAATAAGAATTTTGTTAGCATAAGAAAGCTTACGGGAACAAAATGGAAGGATTTAAGCCACAAATAACCATTTTATTTACAACTCTTGTATATCTCAATTCGCTATATCTCTATACAGCTAGATTTCTCGTGTGTTATTAATTTGTATTAATTTTTTAAGAGACACGAGTTTAACATTTGAAGAATTTGAAATACAAATCACTTAAAATGATACTGACATACAAATCGAATTTTAGTTTCCTGCATACTGTAAAGGAAATGAATGCTGCACTTATAATGTCGCGGAAATATTTCATTTTATCGACATTTTAGAGTGCACGATGAATAAGTTCATCGCCTTTGTCAAGTGTCACATATTGTATTTGTTATGAAAGGGTCGTGCTCTTATATTTGCGAAAAACGATCAGGAACACCTAGAATTTTTTACAACATTTAGAGTTCCTAGATTTTCACCTGGCAATAATGTAATTTTCGATCCGAATCGCAAGCTTGTATAGTACAAAAATATTATCGAGCCTAAAATTTCAAAAATTTTTTAAATACTTTAATAAAAAAGTCAGGCTAAGATTTTGAATGATTGAAAAACGGATATTAGATATTTATATTTTTTATTTTAGATTTACAATTTTTATTTTTTATATTTTATATTTTAAGAGCTTTTTTATAAAGGGTTTTAGATAGGTGTCCCCAATTAGTTATTTGTAAATGAATGGCTATTATTATTATTATTATTATTATTATCATTATTAGTATTATTATTATTATTATTATTATTATTAATATAATTGTTATTAGCCACATGCAGTGGAACCCCGTTACAGTCACCAACGGGCCACAAAAAATCATTATAGTTGTCCGTATTACCGGGTGGCCGTATTTACAAGGTGACCGTTTTAACAGGGTAGGGTCAAATTTCATAACTTGACCCTTTGACCCTTAGGAGGTTTTGCGATTTTGAACAATTTTTTGTATGAAAACAATCAATTGGCTTTCTCTAATTTATATAAGGCATTGCCATGGGAACATCCCACGTTGTGTATTGCCCAGGGATTGTGTTTTCAGTTTATATGAGGTGATGGTGTTGTTGAAGTGTCTTGTCGCTGCTGTAGCCGCCGTTAAAAGTTTTTGCTCATTTTGGAGCCTTTTTTGCCTCGTTTCACTACTGGATAGCATCATGAATCTTGAAGGTAGCATTTGAGCTTACTTGCTGAAAGAAACCAGCGAGGTGTCACACTTTTTAGCGATTTTTACCGCATATTTCCACT
>JAOTRI020108237.1:0-13313 GCA_028564885.2 Zoanthus sanctaehelenae | reverse complement strand
ATCAGAGACCAACTTGAGAGAGGAATAATTGAGAAAGTTGATCAAAATCAACCAGCACCTAACAACCGACTTCACTAAAGATAAAATTTTGTCTAAATTAATGCCATGCTCCTTTTTTTCAATCTATTGTGAACTCCGCACTGCAAATTGAAAAACTTGAAAAGGAACGATAACAAAATATAACAAATAATACTCGGACCGTATTCTAAGCGCGCTACGGGATTTTAACCCACGTTTATTTTTTACTTCAAAACATGCCTAAGATACATCATTCTTAAATTTTTTTAAACGTTTGATTAGAGATTGCGCATGGTTATCAAGCAAAAAAATATTTATTTATTCATTTATTTTGATTTGCTTATTTACACTACATTAACACATATCAAATATATAAAAAACAAGATAAAAAGAACGTGACTCAATGGACAGCAGGTACATAGGCAGGGACACCGCAACAGCCTGAAGCCAAATACGGTAAGCCCTTATTAAAAGGAAACAAAAAACGTCAAAAAAGATTAGGTACGGAAGGACAAAAACTGTTATCTAAAAACATGAGATGGTTGAGTCCTGGACACGGGCAGTATTGTATTTCATACATATTGACGTAAAAGAACTGAGGTCATCTGGGCAGTAGCAACACGCCAGCGCTCTTTCACAGTACTCAATCAACAGGGTCTTGAACTAATTGAAAGTTACCCTGTCGTATCTGAATTTTTCTGACAAAATGTTCCATGTACTTGAAGCACGGACAAAGAATGAGATCTGTAAGATATATATTCTGCATCTATGAGGGCGGAAACTCCTAGTACTGGCGTTGACAGTGAATCTTGCGGTTCGGACGGTTGAATTCGAGTCGGGATAGTTTCTGGCGATATAGTAACTAGTCCATGTGTAGCTTTATAGAAGAATATTTTCTCGAAGAATTCTAAAAAGATTGTTTCATTGTTTCAGGCGATGCATACGATGACTTATATGAGCCTGTTGCACTTGGAAGTTGTGGTGGTGGAGCTAATGGTGGAAGTGGTGGAGGTGTGATTTTTATCAATGCAACAGGATTGGTGTGGATTAATGGAGAAGTGAAAGCCGATGGTCTAACAGCAACAAACAGGTAACTACAGATAACTCAAATAACCAAATTTAAACAAAGTTTTATCAATCTGATATTTTTGCATGCAACCGACTTATAGTCAGCAATAAAACATGTGGACCACTTCGTCTCGAGAAATTTGAGTCCACATTGTCCCAGCGTTTGGACGCATTTCAATACGTTCTATTTTTTAAAATAATGTTTGGGTTTTATCTCGTTTTTTTGCTATACTTATACATTTTCCTTTAATAATAAGGCAGAAATATTTAGCCTAAATTTGTAATATCTTCACCAGTTTTGGACAATCTCATCGCAACATGGCATTTTCACAATTATTGATATGGCAAATTTGACAGTGTCAATGGCATCATCGCTCCTTTGTGCGGAGAAAAAGTTTTTTTAATTAAAAAAATATTTTTACAGTTTAAGGCCACGGCAGCATTTTTATGCTTTTTATGTAAAAGTTGTCCAACTCTGGTACCGCAGCAGTACCTAAATTTGCAGAAGTTGATTTAACTTAAAGTGCATTTGATTTTCAGCGTAAGTGGTGGCGGCAGCGGAGGAAGCATTTGGATCAAATGTAATACCATAAAAGGAAGAGGAAACATAACCGTATATGGAGGTGCTGGTGGCAGTCACTCTGGAGGCGGTGGAGCAGGAGGAAGGATAGCTGTGTATTTTGAAGAAAATTCTACTTACACTGGCCATTTCCGTGCCATGGGCGGTACAAGTCAATCTGAAGCTGGTGGAGCAGGGACAATATTTTTATACCATCTCGTCCACACTCATAGAACATTGCTCTTAGATAACGGTGGACATAAGCCGCTAGAGAACCGAATTCGGGATTACTCAGACCTGTCACAGGACGGGGGTCGCACTTGGATATTGCCAGAGTCTGGAAGACACATGTTTGCTAATTCATCGCAGCAGTTCCATTTTGAAGAGCTCCAAATATATGGTGGAGCACATTTGGCGATTTTGACCGACCCCATTAATACCACAGTTTCCTTTTTTTTCAAGCACATGATTGGCGATCGAACAGGTACAGTTCATGTCGCCAATAACCAAGTGATGGATCTAAAGCGTCACTTTTTGGATTTGCCGTTTACTCCGTATATCTATGAAGGTACCATTTAATTTCAAATAATTTAATTAACCAGATTAGAAATACACGCGGCACGCGCTGGCAGTATAAGAGTGCTTAAGCAGCGAAGTATTTCTTCACGACGGAGGTCAATTCTCCGAGAGTAGACTATATCGAGAGCGGAGGGTAAAAAGCCGCGAAAACAAACTTTGAAAAGCTCAGTCGTAAACAAAATGATTGTAAAACTGGTTGCACGTTCAGCAAGAACCTGAAACAAAAGTTTAATGTTGAAGTAATAATAAGTTAGTAATTAACCTCAAAAAAGATTTATTGTCAATATTTTGGTGCTTGAAGATATAACTTTGATTAGAAATTTCGCAGTTCTGACCGACAAGAACGGAGACAAAAAGAATTAACGTTGTAATTTATGAAAATAAAACAGTCATTTATATCCTCTACGACCTTAGACATAGAATGAAAAGAAAATTCTAGTTTAGTATATCTGTTGGGCGGACGTAGTTGTTTCCTATAACAGGGTCTGGAGCTCGATTCCGTCTCTGCCAAGATTCGAATATTTGTGTATCATTCTTTTCTTGCTAACCCAACTCAGGTTTCCATCCTTCCGGGGTAGATTAGTTTGGATTAGTGACCCGTCGAGGGGCATGCTTTAAAACTTATCGTTTTTGTATTATTAAAACTTAGGTGGCTTTCTTGGACTTGGTCATGTTACAGAAGTGAACAAGATTGCTGTGTACGTAGAGGGAACAATGGGAAACGTGCGAAATCTGACTATTCGAAGTGGTGGTGTCCTTCACCTTCACCTTAGTGGCTCAACTGCCCTCGAATCTCAAAGAACGTATTCCTTCAACGAAACAGTCCGAATCATGGCTGGTTCCAGTATAATGATGTACAATCCTAGTGCAAACGCAAACTTTTATACACTAAAAGCAAGAGTGTTGCTTGTTGAAGGAGGAGCTCTTGTACGGGCACGGAGCATCAACATTTTGGCGGAAAACCTAACAGTTGACGATGGTGGAGTTATCAACGTAACTAACGGTGGATATCTGCCAACGAAAGGCCGCGGGAGTGTGGCGACTTCCACAGCTAAACGTTGTGGAGCGGGTCACGGCGGAGCAGGTGGAAGAGGAGACTGTGGAGGGTTTCAAACTTGTCGGCTTCGCAGGGGATCGCCCTACGGGGATATGTATTTCCCAGTAGAGTATGGGAGTGGTGGAGATGGACCCAACGCAGGAGTAGGAGGCGGCATACTAAACATTCGGCTGCTTGACACGTTGCAGGTAACAATAGTAATGTTCGAGGAGAGGTCGGGATTCAAGGTAGCTTTAGGAAACAAAAGCTAAAGGAATTTATTATTATAAGCTCCACAACTGTCAAACTGTGCCTGATTGCTTTCCGGAATATTTTAAGGTGAATGAAGGAATGTAAGAATTAAGTTGATTCAGATTTAGAAGATTTTTACTCGCGAAAGCTTGTGCAAGAAATGTTTCTGTTCATTCGCATAGGAAATAACTTTGACTATTTTTTAGTTTCGTGATTTTGTACGCCGCTAAAATGTATCGAGCAGTGGAAGTAAGTCGATGAAGAACATTCCCAACTCTGCTGTCTTTGATAGCAATAGAATCGAAGCAAGGTTAATAATAACACCTTGAACATTAACGTGAAAACATTGAACAACATAAAAGTTTTAAGCACGTGAAAGCAAATTTCTTCCAAGCAGCTTTTAAAAATGAAAAGTATGAGGTTCAGTTGGGGTAAAGTGTTAAATTGCTTTTATATATAGTTTACATCTTTGAAGTTTGAAAAAAAAGAAGACCGAGGAGTGATCGAGGACTGTGATTTTGGGTCAGAAATGCGTCCTGTTTGGAACTGGACAGATATGCAAATAGTATCTGAACAGAAATAACTATAATGCTGCTGAAAAAAATAGCAAAGCAGTTACTGTTCATCAGCAGGATGTCCAAATTGTGTGCAATTCTACTATTGTTAACGTTAGTTTGTTATTGTTTGATTATACGCAACCTTTTCAGAGCTACTACATACCTAGTATTCTTATGACACTTACCCAAGCAGTTTGAACTTTGGTACGCCGTTTTCCAACATCTTTACACTAATCACTTCCTTCTCTCTGTCAGTGCTTCCATCAAACAACAGTAAACAATAAAATAGCTCGTTATGAAGCTGCTCAAACGTTTCAAATTTTGGTATGGTAGGTTTTAAACATTGAAAGCTTAGTACAAATTACCAAACTTAAAACGTATACCGGAGTATTTTTTATATTTGTAGTTGCTCTTTGAAATAATTACTATTATTATAATTTCAATGTAAATATATAGAAATTCGTTTATTATAGATAAAATAGTTGAAAACCATGCCAAACTGAAATTGTATTGAAACTATTTTTTGTTAACATTTTCCGGAAGCGTTATGTTACATTTTTCCAAACGTTTTTAATATTTTTGTAGCTTGATGGCGATATTGTTGCAAACAGTCTTAACACTGCCACTGGTGACAGTAGCGGCGGCAGTGGAGGTAGTGTCCTTATTTTATGTGGCGTTTTCACTGGTGGCCACACGGGAACCGTCCAGGTATCAGGAAGCCGTGGAGCCCCTGGTACTGGTGGTGGGGCAGGAGGTCGAATAGCTATTTATCATGGGAACGAGCTGGTTCATCAGCCGTTTAGGGGACAGTTAGAGGCTTATGGGGGCGATGCAACTGCGGGTGGAGAGCCTGGTGCAGCTGGAACTATTTATCTGAAGAACAGAATGACCAATCACACTATCTTAAAGATTGATAATAAAGGTAGTATTTCTATTCTAAACTGTCTTATCTTGTATTCCCCGCTCCGGCCAGTCATAGGCAGGTCTGATTACCAAGACACTGTGTTGGACTGGGAATGGTTTAATTTAATTAATTAAACTTAATTACAGTTCGTTGATATGGTACATAACAACAGGATGGCAAAAAGGGGAAACTTTTAATTTCCATTCTAAGGCACAATTACAATTAAAGTACATGATGAAAGAAGAGCGGGCCTAATTATATATAAAATACTTTGAAAGCTAAAATAAAGTGATGAATGGTTTAAATAGACAGCTTCAAACAAATATGGTGTTTAATAGTGATGGTTCTTGCTCGTCTCAATAGCTAAATTCGCAGTTGCTATGACTGAAGATAATATTCCAGATGCTTGTTTACCTCATGAAAAGCCAGAAGAATATATCGCAAGTGTCTGCTATCAACGGAAGCTCATAGCATTCTAAAAAAAGTAGAAATATTAAAATCATAAAGTACAAAGTATATTATAAGAAACTCCCTAAATTATGGTTATTGCTGTATCTCGCTATTTAGGAAAACATGCATCCGATGCCAAGATTTACAATGTCGGTTCCAGAGTGAACCTGGCTGGCGGCAATTATGACCAATCATCTGTGTACACGTCAGCCAACGGTTTGACCGTAACATCCAGCTGTGTACCGTATCACTGTTATTACTTGGCCAGGTTGTTTGATCAAACTTACTCTGCTGGTGGTTGTAATTTCTTTTACTCACGATGCAGCTCAGTACAACTTACTGTGAACCTTAGAAGATCCACCTTTGTCAATCACATGAGGATTTACCCTTACTGCACCTCAGCGTCAGACTTTAAGGTAAATCATTAAAGAAGACAATAGGACGGTGTTTGCTTAAACCGTGTGTTCAATAAATGGAATGTTGTGTCGTTGTTTTTACCTGCTTTCCAACCACAAGGTTTCCAGTTCGATCCCGGCATTCTGCTGAGAATTCGAATATTTATGTGATCATCTTTGCTGCCTAAGCTTACTCAGCTTTCCATCCTTCCGGGGTAGATAATTGAGTACCAGCGTCTGCTGGGAGCTTACCTGTGTTGGATTAGTGCCCTGTCCAGGAAGATAAGTGCCGGCCCCATTTGCCACTATGCTTTTAAAAGGATTTAGCCTAGCTTAGCTTAGCGTAGAAGAAGAAGATACTTTTATTTATCCAGGGTAATTCCTTCAGTAATTTTATAAATTAAATTGCTGTTATCAACGGAAGCCCTAATGAAACTTATATGACAAGGTTAGCTTAGCTTTCAGACTTGAGTTTAATCATCATTACAGATTTGTTTTTTCACTACCGCGTAAAATTTATCTCTTTTTAAAACTGTGTGTTAAATAGTTATTTTTTAATAAAAGTCCGTTTTGCTTTCAGTTTTTCGACGTCGATTATCAAACCGCGTGTTTTGGTAAACTAAAACTTTTCAGAATTATGTTAAATTAATTTGTATCATTTCAAGCTAGATTTTCGGCTTGGATTCGCTGAAGCTCGTTCTCACTGAGATTTCTATATTACAGGAGTTCACTCGTTTACACGCTATCTTTTTATAAGAACCAGTAACTTTCGGCTGAGGTTGGGCTGTTCAGTCTCATGTTGTTCTTAAATTGTTTTTATTTCCTGATATTTCCAAATAATGGATTTGTTGGCCGGAACAATAAAAAGGCGCCATGAATTACAGAACAGTGTTTTAAACGACCACGGACAACTTAACTGCCGGTATTTACACTGTTCTCAATCTTAAATTTGTCTGATCAAAATTTCAGGCTGGTGCTTGTTGTTCATAGCTTGTTCTTAATTTTTGGACAAATCTCAGCCTGGGTGTTCTTATAAAGTTTGTCAGTCTTATATAAGACAAACGTGTATTATGTTATTGTGTATGTTGGCTCCTTGACGAATCCTTATTATTTTTTTTATTTTTAGGTTTCGACATATGACGGTAACTCTAATGTGGAAGTCACAGAAAGTTACGTTAAAATGGCACTAGGTTGCATTCAGGGTTCCTATATAGATTTAGCTGTTCTAAGAAATGCAACCCAAGTGAATATTTGGTTGAAGCACAGCAGTAACGCAGCACTAGCTGAACTAGAGATATTTGTTGAAGGCAAGGAATTATGGGAAAGGTTAGCTAATCAACATACTTCCTCTCATTATTTCAATATCGAAACAAAATTTATTTTATCGAAAGTTTATTGAAAACATCTAGATAACCTTAATAATCTTCAAAACCTGTATATTTCTAAACAGTTCAACATTCGTATTTAAAGTTCCTTGGAATAATATTTGAAGGAACTTTTGACATTCACTCGTCCTTCGTTTTAACATTTCATAAGTACTTTGCTTGTTCCTCGCTCAAACATTTGTCTTTGGTTTCTTCTTCAAAATTAGTTTTGTAGGTGTTCTTTATCATTTAGTTAAGCAGAAACATTGTTTTATTCCAAGTTTGGTTAGATTTTATTTGCTGTATTGTAACCAGGTAATTTGGCTCAGTAGCAGGACCTGATTTTGTTACACTTTGGTTTGTATTCGTTTCAGTTTGCTTATGTTAGTTAACTGAGAGCATGCTATCATTTGTTCACTTTGTATGTCAACTTCACCTCATTTTATTCATAAAACGGATCTCTGTATACAACGCAGGTCAATTAAGACCCTGTCCACACGTATCTGGATATTTTTGAAAACAGAGATTTTTTCTCCGTTTGCACCTCCCGTTCACACGTAAACGCGTTTTGGGCAACAAATACGGTGGTTTTTTTAACACGCCCTCCAGACTGTATATTCATGAAAAACGGAGAGTTATCGTATTCGTGCGCACGGGCGAATACGATTTGAAAGCACAACATCAAAAAAATGAATTTGTTTTTTATTTACACTGTATTGTCGAAACAGTTAAAACAATTCATTTCAAGTTTAAAATTCGCTAGATGAGATATTTATTATAATTTTGTTTTGACAGATGATGTTATATTTTCTATGTCATTTTTGTTTTCTGCTTATAAAGCAGTCTTTATAGAATCTCACTTTGTAACAAGTCCAGCATTAACGCCTGTCTTGTCACACTGTTACGTAGGTATAAGTATCGCGATCTGGAAAGCGCAAAGACCTGGATTGAAGCTGAATCCCGTGTGAGTGTTCATCATTTCAGCGAGCTTCATCTCGTTGGAGGAGGGCAGTTGGCCATCATGCCAGTAACAGATACTTGGAATGCGGTGGGGGTTATGATTGGTCAACTTCTTGGCGATAATAGTGGAATGTTACACGTCGGCTTCAATCAAAGTTTTCAAGTTGAAGTAACCAGTCCAGACATTCCATTTAATCTCCGTGTATATGAAAAAGGAGCGATAGATTTGCCAAGACGAGCATTTCTTCACCATGCAAGCTTTTATTCATCGGGAAAGGTAGAGTCGACCATTTTTATGTGTTTACATGATATACATTGCTTTGTGCTCTAGAAGTAAACATTTTGTTGTAAGGTAAAGTGTTTAAATTAAAACCTATATAGAGATGACCTCGAGTTTTCAGTTTCTTTCTGTAGCTTGGTTGTTTCCCTATTTTAGGCACCTTTTATCAAATATAGAACTTAACAAAAAATTTTTAAAAGCTACAAACTCGTTCATTTTTGCAGAATTCTTTATTGGATTGACCAGATTTGTAATATATTAGCAGGATATGTTTTAATATATAACAGGATTTATTACAACGTAACCATTTTTGTAACAGAGCAGGGTTTGAAAAATCGTAACTAGATTTGAAAAATCGCATTGAAAGTTGAATGATACCTTGGTGTGTGTTTCTAGGTAAGGAGGTTTTTGAATACAGTGCATAAGAAGCTGAAATAAATTTTCTAATACTTTTCATATTGCTAAGCTTTCTTATCTGATTTTAACATGAATAATCAAAACGTTTTTTCGTTTTTTCGTTTTTTCTACATATAGCTAATAAACTTTAAAATTAGAAGATGATAAAACGAGTTTATGATCTTTGTTTGTTTAGCAAGAGTTGAGCTACACCGTTCAGGTTACAATATGTAAATGTACTTGTTTAAATATTGCACAGATATCAGGTGTGGAAGACATGTACGTGTTCAATGGTGGGTCTTTCTATGGTGACTCCAACTCCAGTTTAGGAAGAAGAACAAAACCTTCTGAGTACAGATTGAGTTCACTCCACGTCCAGGACAACGGCACATTCGAGCTCCATTCGCTACAGAGTCACCTCGATACTAGCTAGCATTCTGGTTACCAACTTGACGGTATGCCGTTGTTTTTCAAGATTCATTTAACTCCAAGAGTACTTTTTTTTATCCTTACCGGCACGGTTAAAAGCACTGGAAGTTCCAAAATAACATTTTAAAGTCACATTTTTCAACATTGTTAAAGTCATTTACTAATTACACAATTTTCTATTTCAGATTTATGGTGGTGGACAATTTGTTTCAAATAATCGTTTAAACATCACCGCACATCATCTTCTCGCTGTTTATTCTGGTGCTAAGCTTACTCACAGACATCTTGGTTATCGGTCAGAAAATGGAGGACAATGGAAGCCATCAGTGGCTACGTCGGGTCCGGGTAAAGGCTCTGACAATGTACTTGGTGCTAGTGGCGCAGGATTTGCTTCAACTGGAGGCAGTGGCAAGGCTGCGAGAAAAATTGGTACCTTTTATGGATCCCTGTACAACCCCTGGGATTATGGTAGCGCAGGCGGCTCTGGGTTACATCACGGTAATTCGTTGCAAGTTACTTGTGTAATAAAATATACTTTTAGTAAAAATCGTGTTATTATTTTCTTTGTATTGCATTGTAGTGACCGCTTTACATTCCTTTGTCATTATTTTTTCATTTTTAATTTAATCAAAGTCATTGCTCAGGAACTGATGTGGGTCACGTGACCACATCAGTTCAAAATATAAAATAGTATCACTAAACGTCCTGGGCATCGGGCATTTGACTTTTATGATTTATAGCTTGCTAAAGTATTTGCATTGGAGCAATAAAGCTCAAGTTACTTTACGATTTTTTAATTTCTTTAGGGGAGTTGTATTTTGGAGATTACCGGACAAGATCTGTCTCAGGCAGTGGCAACATCCTGACACGTGGGGGACTAGGTGGCGAAGGTGGAGGTGTTATAAGGCTTTACACGCATCACATGATTCTTGACGGTCGAATAACTTGTGACGGTGAGAATGGCCCGCTATCTAGTACTGCAGGTGGAGGCAGTGGCGGAAGTATCTGGATTAACTGCAAGGAGTTGAGTGGGTTTGGTTCAATAAGTGTTAATGGAGGTGCAGGATCTCCATCCTCTGGAGGAGGGGGGTCGGGAGGTAGGATTGCTATTTATCACCAGACTATGAAGAAGTATAACGGCTCGATATCCGCCAAAGGAGGAACAAGTTCTATTGAAGATGGAGGCCCAGGAACCATTTATCTAGAAACTAAAAATGATTCTCGTATTGTCAACCGAGTGCTTAAACTTGATAACAGAGGTCGGAAATACTCCTTAACACTTGGAAAAAGAGGGCATTTACAGCATGGAGAGTATAGGGATGTAAGTGGTATTGGCTGTGTTTCATGGTTCAATGAGACAACAAGTTTTATTTTTGATGAGTTGCATATTTATGGCAATGTGCATGTAGCTCTCTATGGTAGTGGTGTGAGTCGGAATGTCCACTTTTACTCTCGTAAACTGTTTGGTGATCGGGATGCAATTTTCCATATTGGAAGAAAACAAACTGTTACATTTGACATTGTTGACATCTACTACCCTATCAATACCCACGTATATAAAAATGGCTCCATTGAAGTACCTTCGCGTCTTTCTCTTCGCGATGTTTGGATGGAGGTAAATGGAAGTCTGTCAGATGCTGGTGATTATGTAATTGATCGAAATGGACAGTTGTATTTGTGGTCCGCCGCACATTCTAAAGATCAAAGAGAAGGTTTCTTTACGTTTGGGAACATTTCCATTCGATCTAGAGGACAACTGTATCTTACGTCTCAACCTCCGGATAGCCAGATTGTTCTTAATACAACCCGATTTGTAGTTAATGCAGGAGGAGTGGTGAAAGCAAACAACCTTCTTGTGTCAACGGTCAATGCTACTGTTGATGTTGGAGGTAACTTTGACTAAAACTAAACTAGCGTTGCTTTAGCTACCATAAACTGTGTAATTCCTCGAACAAAGGCGAAGTAAAGTGTTGCTTAAATTGAATTCAAAACTAAATTCAAAGGAGTAAAAATAAAACCTAAAACTGTTAAAAGATGTTTTAGTAATATAGTATTTCGATGCACAAAAAATGACGAAGGAAACTATAAAATATTTACGACGTTTTGAGGTCACTTGGACCCTATTATCAAGTGAAATATACACAAAGTTTGATAGTTAATCATACGAGATACCATAAACACAAAAGAAAAAGCTATTTTTGAACATACAAACAGATTGCCCGAGGAAGATTCTAACTGACTGTTTATATCTGAAAATACTTTACTTTCTTTTATTGGCTTTAATCCAAAAAAAGTACCACTATCACTTGATATTTAGGTCAGAATGACCTCGAAACGACTTGAACTTATTATGATCTCATTTATTATTTTGTTTGCGTAAAACATATACATAATAATCATGTTTATTGTCCACATTTCAACATAGTATGTGATGACTCTCTCGTAAAAAACTTTTACCATTTCGTAACTAGTTGAAGCTAAAAATTGATTTGCTTAATCGTCTTATCAATGGAAATAATTGTAGTGCAATATTTAAAAAAAGATTTTCTCTTCTGTAGCTTTTACTTGTGTTAGCTGCAACGTCAAGAATGTTGAAGTAATCTTGACATGTCTTGTTCATTCCTTTATTTACTAACAATACATCAAGAAATGGAATACTGACATGGTTTAGAGAGGTAAACTGTCAACTTCGAGGGTAATTGTTATTCATTGAATCTTTGAAAAATCTTCTTATGACCATTTTCAATTATGTACGTATAAGCTAGGAGAAATAAAGATTATTATAGAAGCGTGTCGTGACAAGTCTTGGTTTCCTATTTAATGTTTCTTAAAAATTTTCCAGGCCACGTGACAGCAGATTATCGGGGCTTTGATCCCGGTAAAGGCCCATCACCCGGACCAGCTGCACCTGTGTCCTCAAACACCAGAGGTCCAGGCGGTGGAGGACACGGTGGACGTGGAGGCCGAGGATCTAACCAGTTTATTAGCGCCACTTCATATGATTCTTTTTACTTCCCTTCAAAGTTTGGCAGCGGCGGAGGAGCTGGGCACACCTACAATGGTGGAAGTGGAGGTGGTAAACTGATGTTTAATGTGTCCTTCATGTTGCGGCTAGAAGGTAAAATATCTGCGAATGGCGAGTCTGCAAATGGACAAGGGAAAAGAGGTAATGTTAATTAAAGGAGAACTGAATGCTAAAATTAAGCTATTTTTGTTTGAATTTCTTGGAGTAGTAGATTAACTCTGTGAAGTATTTTTTTCGCATTAGTCAAATCACATCGAGAAGTAAAATACAAAAATAAAGAAAGCTCTCAAGAAAAGGTTTAATTCCGTGGTCGCAAATTTGATTGTCAGCAGTGTGATATGTGCTTAGGAAAGTGCTCAATGTCTCCTGGCAAGACCGAATCCCCAATGAGGTGCTTTAAGAAGGTCTCCCACCGCTTTCAACAAAGATACGAACAAGACGTCTGCGACTAGCAGGACACTGCATCCGTCATGATGATGTCGCTGTGCACTGTCTGGTCCTTTGGGAACCTCAACAGGGCTGAGCTGTTGAGGGATTGACAGCGGACTACCTTTATCGATACCTTGAAGCGTGACATTTGTCTGCAGTCAACAAGCGAGACTCAAACACTCGTGCTTGATAGGTGGTTGTGGCAAGCCACAACTTGAGGTTCCCGAGGAGACTCGACTGTGTGATATGACGTACTTTGTGATATTTAGAACATAAATATGACAGATTTGCTTCGATATTTTGATCTTTTTGAAGCAGTTTAGGTCTTGTGAAGTTTTTTTCTTTATTACCAGCCAAAACCGTACAGCAACCATAAATAACCGTTGACATTACATATTGAGCCAAGTTGTCTATTCGTTACAAAACATCAATTTTTTCGGAACTGCTTTTCTAAAAGCTTAAAAAATTCACATAATTGTTCTACTAGGCCTAAGTTATCAAATGATAAAAAGTCAGTTTTAGGGTTCAGTTCCCCTTTAACTCCTTGCTGACGACGACAAAGTCAAAATTGAAGATTTTTCATTTTGTTAAAAAGCCAACTTTGAAAGCAAT
>JAOTRI020108226.1:0-13313 GCA_028564885.2 Zoanthus sanctaehelenae | reverse complement strand
GTGATTTTAACGGAATAAGAATAGTTGAATTGTGCCGAATTGAATTCGCTTAAAGTCAACTAGTATTAGCAAAATGATAAAGACAGGAGAGAAACATAATATTGCACATTAAAATACATACCAACATTTTGGCGGTAACCACCCCTCATACAGCTAGTGTCGCAAATTTTATTACTACCCTAAGTATTGCAGAAGCTGGTTTTGTGCGCCTTTAAGTTTCGTCGGAGCAACTTGTTACACCAACTACAATAATTGTCATAAAAGTTTCAACCTTCAACTTAAATAAATGCAATTTGAATGTTGATATATCAGCTTTGAGTTGAATCTACAAGTTCTCTTTTCTTTCATTTATTGCAGGAGCCAGTCAAAGACTACAAAATTAAGCCACGAGTGCCGTCTGAGAGGTCAAGGAGAGCTACAGGCGTAAAAACTCGCAGTAAGTTGTTTGTTCATTATTTTAAAAAGATTAACTTTGGTTTCTTACTTTGAACAGTTTCACTCTTAACAGTGCAAGGAAGTAATTCTTCTGCAGTTTTCTGCGGAAGTTATGTAGCAGCTTAATGATACAAATTATATTCTTGAATGTTCAAAGTGTAAAACGCAACTAGGCAATATGAATGAAGTAAGCAATTCTCAAAAGGGAAATAAAGAACCTGTGTCTTTAATAATGAAATTGTCCCGAACTTAAATACGCTGGATAAATTTCAGAGAAAGTTTTCATAAGCTTTCATAAGCTTAAGTTGTGAAAACTTTCTCTGAAATTTATCTAGCCTACTTAAGTTTAGGACTATTTCATAATCAAATTCCTGGATAGATAATTCTACGTAGTATTAACCTGTGTCGTTATTAGTGTGCGCATGTTTTTATGGATTCTTTGAATGTACAAATGCTTACTCTAAGTACTGATAAGAAGCTCGTGTTTGGAGTGTTAGCCCTTCTCGTTTGACTACCTGAAATTTTTAAGAAACTAAATAAATTAAGGTTTTAAAAACAGAAGTGATGCGATGTGATAGAAAGGGAAATATTAGAACTGGAGAAGGTCCAATATAATTATTGTAAGAAGATGAACAACAGTCGTTCATTAAAAGTCAAATATTCGTTTTAGCTCTTTTTTTTTCTGTTTTTGATTGGAGCTTTTGTGTTTCGCTTTCCTGATAACTTGAGATGAATGTCTAAATATCTAGAAAGTGAAAAAAAATTGTGCAGATCTCTCTAGCAAGTATAAGTATAAACCAGTTAATTCACTTTAAGTAATAATAATAAAAATAATAATTATAATTATAATTATTACAATTAGTATTATTAGTATTAGTATTATAATGATAGACTTTGTTTAGGTGTCAAGTCTTTCTAGCCGGCCATGGCCAAAGGCCTACTAATATAGGGGACACTATCTTTACCACTCCAAGGTGGACGGAGACCTTTCGCATTACGTCACACAAACACAGATATAATCCCCGAGGGCCTACGTTTTAACGTCCTTATCCGAGAAGACGTGAAAGTCTAACCATTTACGGATGTTAGAGCAAATTAAAGGCAGCACTTTCTCCTCAATTATTTTAACACCCTGACTGAGTGGTGGTCTGGCCGAGAATCGAACCAGAGCCTCCCGCACGATAGACTGGTACCTTACCAACTGGACTAACCAGGCAGCGGTTTTTTTCAACTAAACAAATAATGCCGTAAAGGATATTAGAAAAGCTGCAATTCACCTTGTTATTAAAAGCTGCACGTAATTGATTAGAGCTGCTAATTTGTGGAATAAAATGATACTGGATGTAACTGTAACTATTCAGTTTATGTAGTGAAGCTAGCGGAGCTAAATAATATCTTGATGTGGTTACCTCGGATCTGATTGGCTTTGAAGCATACGGAAAAACTTGCTGATACAACAATTATTCACTAATAGTAAAGTGAAATAGTTCTCTGGTAAATATTTACCATTCAGATTTTCACCGAGCCTGAGACAGATATTTATTTAATTTTTATAACATTATGTTGTTTGCTATCTTGTAATTTCTGTTGTTCTTTTTTTATTAACAGCTGGCGCAGCTTTCTCAGCGGCAACCAACAAGCAGCCACCCAAACCAAAAGCCATTAAGAATCTGTTCTCCGACGCTTGGAAGAAGGGAACGGAGGTCGAGGCCAAGGTGAGCAACAGTGCGAAAACCATTACAATTATTGATGTACTGTTGTCAACAAATTGTTAACTGCGTGTAACAATAGTGATGATAATAATAATAATGATAATAATAATAATTATAATAATAATAATAATAATAATAATTATTATTATTATTATTATTACAACTTTACAGTTTTAGGTCGTAATGCCTCTCGCTCTATGTTTAAAGGTTACTTTACTGACTCGAGAGAATTTTCAGACGTTTGCATTTTAAGGCTGATTCTTTAAAGGGGAACTGAACCCTGAAATTAACCTTTCCTCGTTTGAAATTTTAGGCATATCATAACAAATATGTGAAACGTTTTAAACTGTTAGCCGAGCAATTTCGAAAAATTTGATTTTTTATAACTAAAAGACAGCATTTGATTGGCGGCTCAATATGTGATGTCAGCGGTTATTTATGACGTAGATTTATGATATTAGGAAGATTAAAACGAGGACAAACATGGATACTGTGCGGCTTACTGGTAATACTGGCTTACTACTGGTAATACTGACTTACTACTGGTAATACTGGCTTACTACTGGTAATACTGGCTTACTACTGGTAATACTGGCTTACTACTGGTAATACTGGCTTACTACTGGTAATAAAGAAAAACACTTTGCAAGACCTATATTGCCCCCAAAATATCAAAATCTCAAACCAACTGCCATATTTATGCCCTGAATATCGTAACTTTACGTCATATCACACCGCTGACAATCAGATTTGCGTCTTCGTTTCTATATTTCGTTTCTCAATCTGTTTTGACTAATTTGAAAAAAAAGACTTCACAGAGTTAATCTACTACTCTCAGGTGCTTAATATAAGGGAAGAAGGGGGAATGGTGTGTGTGTGTGTGTGTGTTAATATCCGGGAGGGTCGGAACATTATATAGCTCTTAATATCGTGAAGGTCTGGAACCCAGTATGTGCCAAAATTTTTAAAGTTCGTATTGCAGAGCTAAAGCTAAATCCTTATACGAGCCTAGTGGCCCTTGGGGCCGGCTCTTATCTCCGGTTTCTGTAGTGTTAAGCGTTTGAGAGTATATGACGTATTGAGTATATTTGAAAAAGTGAATATCTATTGAACGAAAAGAGATATTTGAAAACCGTAAACAGCATTTTCATTTTTACTCTTCTACAAACTTCTTGTTTATGTTTTAAAATGGCTTAGATTTGAATGATGCGATTTTCGCCATAGTAGCACTTTATAGTAGTAAAGGGTCCATATTTTTACCACGACAGGAGAAAGGATTGGACTCTTTGTGCACCATAACATGATAATTCATTTTTGATTCGATAAATTTCATATCTTTGATTTACCAAACGCATCGAAATGCAGCCCTCTCATAATCCTCTGCGTACCTAGGTAGAACATAAATCTTCTACCAGTGTTTTCAATCTCGTCTTGCTCTTTGCCTTCTTCTTGCATTCCAATCAAGTGATGGTTTGAAAATCTTTTGTCATTCGTATTTTCCGCCAACTCTGTGCAGTGCGCTCTGTTTTGTTTTCCCGGCGGATTCCACTCCAGTGGTACTCTAGCGATGTTCAAACTGCAACGGTTCTTGTTATTCAAGTTAACAGTCTAGAGCCGTACAAAAATGTTTTTCGGATTTCCTTTAACTTTGTTTTCTCAAACCTTGTTTTTGTGTTCGTTTTGTTTTGGAACGACGTTAATGTTTCCGTTATTATTAACAGGTTTGCCACAGGTCAGGGAAAAGTGAGGGAAAAATTTTTTTCCTCAAGGTCAGGGAAAAGTCAGGGAATACTGATTTTGGTCAGTGAAAAATTGTTCAGGGTAAAAAGTCAGGGAAAAGTCGGAATTTCTTTGAGGACTTTTTGGTGTTGATTTTACAGAACAACTTACATATAACTGGTTACAGTTACAATATTTTATGTTGTATTTGTGTCGGCATGCACTAAAACTGATTGCTGTGAAGCAGTTATCAGTGTTAATATGTAGCATAATTCAGTAAAAAGGAGGTAAGGATGGCTGTGAGGGTGGTTGAGGCCATTGGAAGTTATACTAAAATGCGTATATTTGTTATTTATGGTCAGGGAAAAAGGAAATTGGGTCAGGGAAAAGTCAGGGAATTTTGTAATGGAAGGTTTGTGGCAACCCTGTTATAGCAGCTGTCGTTGAAAGACCTCATATAGGTAGAATTATTGATAAATATTTGAGTTATACATATTATAAAAAGGGATGAAACTTACCGACGTTTTGTACGTTAGTCCTTTGTCTCAGTAAATTAGCAATACTTAGTAACAATCTGTGTTTCGTTGCAGGAGATGGAACAAGGCAGTCCAGAAACACCAAGCACTCCTCAGACCCCCTTATCACCTCGCACTCCTTTCTCGGTTTCCTCAGACGGCTCTGGGGCCGTGACGCCAGATTTTGATACGCAGAAGTCATTTATCATTGATAACATCATCAATGAACAGGATGATGTACAACAAGAGCTGTTTATTGACTCCAATCCTATACAGCGCAAATCGTTCTCCGGGACGCTAGGAAGGAACAATAAACAAGAGAGAAGTACGAGTGCGCATGTGTACAGTGTTGTGTCAAAATCGTCTGCAGCACCTACTTCATATGTGCAGCCTCCTCCGATACCTCCACAGCTCAATATATCCGATGGATGGCAGTCCAGTCAGCCCCCTTTATACGAGGAGATTAACGTTAAATTACCAATCTCGTCGGACCCATCACCTGTGGACAGTACACTGACGGCAAGCCAAGGCCGGGTTCCTGTGGCACCACCACCTCCCCCACTAGTAATGGACAAGACCGATAACATCCCACCACCACCCCCACCGGTAATGAAAAAGCCAAATGCGTTTCCGCCGCCACCCCTAATGGGGGTTACCCCCGACGCTTCAGGTGATAATGCTGTTGAAGATGTTGATATACCTCCCCCACCGCCACCGGTGATGGAAAAGCCAAAGATGAAAGCAAGTTCGGTTGAACCTGCCTCAACTGAGGTAAGTGCTGCCCCACCACCTCCTCCACCCAAAACGAGCAACCCATGCCATCCCTCGACGGGAAATGCAGGCATCCCAGCACCTCCCCCACCCCCACCACTTCCAAGTATACCAATTAGTTGCACTTCAAAGGCACCTGTGTCAGTAAACAAAAATAATCCTCCTCCACCCCCAGTGAAACAAATGCCAAAAATGGAAAGCAGTTCATCTTCATCGTCAGTAGCCGATTCTTGTGGTCACAATACACCGCCTCCTGTTGCTGTGAAACCGAAAACGAAGTCACAGTTGTTAGCAGACGACGTGTTTGTTCCTCTTGCTCCACCCTGTAACATTCCTCCGCCGCCAGCATTTCAAACGTCCGCACCGCCACCTGTTGCAAAGAAACCAAAGTCAAGATCAAAGAGCACCTCTCCACCTCCCAGTGTAGGGACAAAAACCGTCCCACCACCCGTTGCTACGAAGCCAAAGTCGTCGGTCAAGTTTTCTACATCATCTGTCAGTAAAGTGGAAAAGGACCTTGCTCCTCCGCCACCCCCAGTTGCTGCCAAACCAAGGTCAAAGTCGGTGGGTGCAAAGTCGCTCCCGGACCGAGGCCCTGAGAAAGCAATTGATATAGAAATGGACTTCCCCCCTCCCCCACCGGAAGTGCTTTTTCAAGAAACTCTTAATAGATCACTTACAATGAGTCCCTCTATGGACAGCGAGTACAGTCAAAGAAGAAACAGCTTTGGTAAGCTTCCTCCTCCACTTCCAAAGCGAGATTCGTCCCTGGCAAATTTAGAAGGTCATCACTAGTTGGCCGGTTGCATCGGTTGGTCAGATGCACCAGTCATTTGAAACTGTCGAACCCTCATTGAGATATTCTACGGTATTCGATGCTGTCGGCCATTTATACCCTCGTTCCCTTTGACTATAGCTTTATTTTTCCATAGCTTAACTATACATACTCGAGCCTGGTGGGTACAGTATTTGCGAGATGGGTTCTGCACAGTTTCAAATGACTGGTTCAAAAGCGCCATAACAAAGGCAGACGATGCTTATTAGTTTAGCAAGAATTTATCAATTAAACAATATTAGAGTATTTATAAAAATCCCGTTGTGCGGATAAACGTAAAAACTGAAATTTTAAAATCTCAAAATTTTTTAATGTTCAAGAATCTCCAAATTTGTTAATATTCAAAATAATATGAAATCAGTTTCTTTTGTCGGTTAACTTTTCGAAGAGTCAAAATTGACTGATTTTTATTCGTAAAAATTTACATGTATTGCGATTTATTGAAGATTTTGATAATCTTGAAATGGTTTCTTTTAACATGCGTTTTGATAATATACCTTGAAGTCTTTGTCATTTATCGAAAAGCTTCATTTTTGCGGGTTTTTGATTAAGTGGAATAGCCAGTGATTTCTGCGACCTACCTGCATAAATCTGCCACCTACATTTCTTGTTAAATAATTAACCAGAAAGATAACATTTTTGAATCGTCGCCATTCACGCTCCTGTTTTCGATTCCTTAAGAGCCCTAGTTCAGCACAACTCTTATCACCAAATTCAATCAGTTAAACCAAACAATCATGTTCTCTGATGAAAACTGAGGCGATTTTCCGGAATAATTCGATAGCAGATCATTGATAACCGGAGACGAAGTCCAGGATTTTCGCCTGCTCGATAATTTTCAAACTTTGCCGAACTTCTTAACATGAGTTTACAGCACAAAAAACATACTCTAGTTTCTATAAAAATCATATTTTCCGTCTTAAGAAAAAGAAAACTTGTATGTATGCTTTGATTTCTTGTATTATCTTCTGTAAACACTCACAACTCGGAGATACTGTATTGCTCGGATCATTTTCCTGCTTCATAGCGTTATGTATACTATGACGCACTTGTAGACTAATTTAAAGTTACTTATATTCAAGTTATTTTATAAAACGTATCAAAAACTAGCTAGACCAAGCAAAAAAAAGGTCCAGTGGAGAGTCCTTTACTCCTTAAGATTGTTTAATATTTTGTTGAACTGTTGAGTTATTTGTCAATCATTTATACTTGCGCACTAATTTTAAAAGTTGTGCCGTTGAAAAAACCACTGGAAATGTTCTTAAATTGAAATGAATTTAAATTGATTAGCTTACTTTGATGAAGCGTAATTTTGAAGATGTACAGTATTATGTGTGAAGCGATGAATGGTCACTTTACTGATTTGTATTGTTTAACTGGTATTTAAGTTTTAAATTTAGGTAAGCTGATACTTCAAATAAACTTCGTAGGACAAAAAACAAATTGGAAATGCCTTAATTTTGTAAACACTTCTAATAACCGTTCGATAAAAATCCGGTATCATTGCAATTACCTTTATGAATATATTAAATTGAATAAAATGATTGTACATAGGTTAAATGCTGGTGTTGAATCAAAACTACTTTATAATTTGTTAACAAAACCGTTATTGTCTTGAATACCCACTAAGTTAATTACTCAATCCTAAAGGCTAGTGCGCATGCATGCAATTAACATCAGCTTAGACGTATGCACACTGAGCACAAGAATCCTATGTGTGAACTGGGTTGACATAAATCATTCTTAAGGCCACTTTCTACCCTAAGGGCGTTCCCTCGCTACTTTTAGGGACATTTTTGATATCTCCGTCATTACTTTGAAAATCTTAAAAAACGATGAAACACTTTACAGATTAAGTAAAAAGGAAGCCTCGTAAATATTTTCAGATTTTTCGGATGAAATTTGTGGGAGGAGATAGGTTTGTTAAATGTAGTTTTTTTAAGGGAAATTTGAATTTGGGTGAAATTTAGTGAAGTGTAAAAATTAATTTTGGAGTTAATATTTGATAGAAAATCGCCAAACCGTCCTCTAACCATGTTGGACCTTGCATGGTCTGGAGGGAGGGTTTGGCGGTTATCCCCCAAATTCTCCCTTCACACTCAATACTTCTCTCAACTTATTATTCACTCTCCACCAAAATTTAGGGTAGAAAGTGGTCTTAAGCTTATGCTCAAGGTCGTACAAATTGAAGTGTAAATCGGTATCGGACCTCACTAAGACGTGTTAGCACAACTAGTCGTATCTCGTAACGAGGACAACATGGACATAAACGTAACGTCCGCACGCGTAACGCTTATCTTAGTTATCATGCTCTGTCTTTAACACACAAAAACAAGGTGGAGTACGGCGTGTTTTTTCTGCGATCGCGAAAAAAACTGGAGCCAAGTTCTTTATGTTTGCCCGAATCGTTTAATTTCTTCCCATATTCCCGTTGCCCTCACTAGCGGCAGAAGCACAAGAAGAACGAAAGATTTTGCTAACCATGTGTTCCTATGTCTTGGCTGTATTCATTACATTAAACGCGTTATGCTTACGCATATGTCGTAGTGCATGAGGACCAAGGCTCGAGGTACGCTGCACATGTCGATTCGGTCCTCAAAAAACGTTTGACGTTTGATTGGGGCGGGCCAAAACATTCTCGGTTATCGGACGTTTCGAAAGGAAAAACGAGTAAAAAATCGATGTAGAAGTATAAAGAAATCTCTTTAGTCCTAATAGCATGCGATCACGAAGTCTAGTTACGAAATAAAATGCTTGGTTGGTTATGAGCTTAATTTTTATAGTCTCAAAAGTCAGCTTAGAGGTCGCATTTTTCCGTGTCGTCTAAGGGCATTCTAGAGCGGAAGTTTTATTTCTACATAAAGAATACGAAATTAATGCAAAAGTGATTGCATGAGTGGCAGTTCTCATGACAAGACATAAAGTAACCAAACTGTTTTAATTCTTGCCGTGTCTTTTAGCGTTTCCAGTTCAGAGGCAACATTCTAACGTCAAACTTCGCCTTGCTATCTACGTCGAGCGGTTTTCACTATGTATGTGCCACTGAACCTTCTCCAACTCTGTTCTAAACTAGCAAATCGTAATCCTTTTTAAGTCAGGTGTAGATAGCACAAATGTGCCTGTAGCTAACTTGAAGCTACGATACAGGGCACTATGGCCACGTTGGTAGTGCATTGGATTTACCCCTAAATATACAATAAAAAATAATGGGCCAGGTCGCTAACAGCTATGGACAGCTGTTTCCGCCTTTTTAGGCCTCATCTGCAAGGCATTGGCAGCAAACAGGCTCAGTTTCCCAGAAAGAAGATATATTGTGGTAAAAGCGTAATGCTTGTCATATGGGATGTGGCACCTTCATAGCCACATCTCAAGAGCATTTCGCTTTTTCTACATGTTTTTTAAACTCAGTTTACCTAAAATAGCAATTAAATGGCACAATATTCTTCTCATATAAGGACGTTAAACCGTAGGTCCCACGTCCCCAATTAGTTTATAAAAAGCTAAAGAAATAGACACGTTAATAAAGTTCTTCTTAGAATTATTATTCCTGCAAGTTTTGTCGACACTTTAGAAAACGGTGAAAAAATAATTTAAACATTTTCATGCTTCAACCCCAATTCAATACCAAAAATTTGGGATATTACACAATAAAATACTCGCAATTTTTCTTTTTTTAAGGTGTGTTCAAGGGAATCACAAGCAGCCTGAGCTTAATAATATTAGTTTATACGGTGGTCCGTTAGGGACATTAAATTTTGCGTGTTTGTTTTAGACATTTCGTATTTGAACACGAAATTTCATGTTTGCGTTGACGAAACTTCATGTTTACGAAGGCGAAATTTGTGTTGGCGAAGACGAAATTTTATGTTTGCGAAGGCGTTTCGTGTTCGCAAACATGAAATTTCGTCTTCGCCAACATAAAATTTCAAATTCGCGAACTTGAAATTTCGTGTTCAAATACGAAAAGTCTAAAACAAACACGCAAAATATAATGTCCATAATGGGCCAACGTAGTTAATTCATCGATAGAATCGCTTTCGGGCTAAACAAACATCAAGCGGTTCAATTGAAAAGATTACGTTAAGTTTCATGTTGGAAATATGGAAATTCACGCCACTGTTGGATTTTACAATCATATTGATGTACAGTACTCTTAACAAATCGATTTTGAATATTTCTGTTGATTGGGACACTAAGGCTGCTATGCCTATTGTCTTTTGTGTCTTGTGGGACTGTGTGAAAATCAAGAATTAACATCTTGTTTCTCAGAGAGTGAATAACTTTAATATTCATTGTTCTACCATGGATACAAAATCTTTACCGTACAAGGAATAATAATAACGTGAATTGTAATTCCAGTTTTTAAGATAATATTCTCTGCAAATGGTTTTTAATCCCAGAGGGCAAAGTTCCGGGTGTAAAGTGGTCGTCTGGAACAGAATTATCTAGAGATGGTCTATCCTAAGAAAAGAAAACATCGTTGAAATCCACTCTAAACTAAAAAACGAGTCTTACCTTCCAGTGGAAACAATATTTCAACTTTTAATTCAAGTCATAATTTTACAGGCGCAGTTGTTTATAAAAGCTAAAAGCCTTAAGAGGATTTCAGGCATTTAAAGTAAGAAACAAAGATATCCAATAAAGATCAGAATAGTTCAAGTTCCCTAGGGGCTTTGAGGCCTTCGTTTATAGATGGGTTAAATTCTTTATGTAGTATATAAACCCTAAAGGATTGCAAAATTGACCAACTGTCACTCATATCAATGATTTCTACGTTCCCGTGGAACGGTATTGAAAAGATGTTCTTTTAAGGTTGACCTTGGCCGAGTTACCAAAGATTTTTTAAAATGGCCTGTTTTGAAACTAATACCCAATAACATTTGCCAAAAAATTGTGACGCATCAGACAATAATAGCAATATTCAACCATTTACTTACACTTTGATACTTATATCGCCTTCTGCCAGGAAGAACTTTAACCCGGACGACCACTTAACACAATAAAAGCTATAACTAGTTAGTTATAATAGAAAGTTAGTGCGAGTGGAAAATTTTTTTAAAATAGTGCTCTATTTTTGGCTGTTAAAGGTATACTCCAGACTCTAAACGAGTCAACATGGATCGTGTTTATCGATGTATCGCGTGTTTGTTGCTATAGCGACATCCGTAGATTAGAGTGAATGCTAAATACTTGGTCCCTGCAATTATTAACATGCGCAGTTTATCACAGTACATAAAGGCAGTCAAAGGACAATCATTACTAATATTTCTAATGAAAACTGAATTTTCAAATTGAGCAGAATTGTTGACATTTATAACGTAGACAATATTATTGATTTTGAACTTCAAATCGAATTTTTTTTAACAAATATGTACAGAAATACAAGCTTTCAGCTTCAAACTATTCTTAATTTTGATATTATTTCTAGCAGCTGAAATTGAAGGGAATGCAAACAAAACGTTGCATCTTGCATTAATTGTTTTTATAATAAATGGCTAAAAACGGGAGATGTCGTGTGATCTTACTGTGTAGCTAAGTTAATTTAGGAGTTTTAGTGTAGTCACTACGTACGTAAAACTTTTTCTGATCAGTATTCTGAGCCGGGTTTGCGCAGTTGGTAAGATCTCTGCAGTTTGACGAGATTCGAATATTGTGTGGCCTTCTTTTCCACCAAAGCCAACTCAGCTGTACCAGCGTTTGCTGGGAGCTAACCTGCGGGTGGATTAGTGTCTCGTCCAGGGGAAGTCAAAGACTCTCATCCGCAAAATACTACAGAAACGAGATAAGCATTGGCCTCATGGGCCAGTTGGCTCGTACAAGGATTTAGCATTGTTTCTAAATTTTGGCAATTTGAGCCTCGTTCTTATACAACAAGGGTCAGTCACATAAAGTCATAACAAACCGAGTTTACAAGTCTACTTTTAGTGACTGTACAGAAAACAAAAAAAAAGAGAAATGAATGGTGAAATTTTAACTGAAGTCAGAGCAGCCATATTATAAAACAAAATAAACTGTTTACTGGAAATTATAAAAGTTTGTAACATTCACGACTTTGCGGTCGTACTCTACGGCCTTCATCGGGTTACTGATTGTCACGTGACCTAACTTAACCACATGACAAGACTCAAGAGGCGAGGAACTGAGTTGGCTGAGTAACCTGATGAAAGCCGTACATTACGGCCGCAACGTTACTGTTGCAAACTTTTATAATTTCCATGCAGTAAACAATTTATTTTGTTTTATAATATAATATACACTGGATTGATAAACATTTTCATTATCAGAGCAGCTATTTTTTGTTTACTCTTGACTAAAGAAGTTTAATTATTACTTATGTTTAAAAACCCAACATGACCCGTCATGTCTACCGTCTTTTCTGTTTCCTGGGATTGTATGAAAATGCTCTATACTTTCTTTAAATGGAAAAAGTATAGACTTGTTAACTTCGTAAAATTACCACAGTTTTATTGAGAAAAGTTCCCTTAAAACATATAGGTTTCTAAGAAGCTTAAAAAAATCAAGAATGTTGTCTACGTTATAAAGATTTTCTAATTATACAAAATAATTAATAGCGAAATATACTAACTATCACTTAAGGCATTTTAAAAATGCTTTCTAAGTTTCTCTAAACAGCAGTAAAACATGGATTATCTTGTGAAGTCTAGGAAGAGGTCTGGGCAGGTTCATGTTGATCAGGTGGCATAACAACAACTACAGGCAAGTGTGTGTGGTGCACAACATAGTCGCTGACACTTCCCATAAATGTACGGCGGACTCTGCCTAAGCCACGAGAGCCCACAACCACTAAATCACATTTTTCCTCCTTCGCACATTTACAAATAACTTCTCCAGGATTCCCGCTTTCCTTAAACAGCTTAAAATGACACTAAAATAAAAATAAAAATTATTTAACAATCAAAGCAAGTAATTACTGTAAAATCAAATTATTAAAGAGGTTATATAATTAAAACACGGTAATTTGTTACATTTTTTTTAATAGTCACTTTATATTCCAATTTAGTAAAATCCAACTAGTAGGCTATTATCAATGCTACGTTCTGATTCGTTGAGCTACTAGTAGGCTATTTGTTTAGCCTACTAGTAGCGAAAAGTGCCAGCCTAGTCACAAAAAGAATGGCGGCTGAAACGCGTTTTGCTGAAATTTCAGATGAGTATTTGAGCTCATTATTGCGGGCGACCAAAGGGAGCTCGCAAAACTAATCTGTTCAAGGGTCAGCGGGATATACCGCGCATGCGCCATATGAATATAAACAGCTTTAAGCTTTATAGAGACTTTTTTTCGTCTTCCACTGGTATGTATGGAAT
>JAOTRI020108217.1:0-13314 GCA_028564885.2 Zoanthus sanctaehelenae | reverse complement strand
ATTTCGTATTACAATTCGAATGTTTATGTATGCGCCTTTGTGGTTTGAAGCCTTTAAATTTTGGGACCCCTCAATTTGGAAAAGGACCCCCCATTTTGGTAGACTGGGGGTCCCAAGGACCCTTGATTTTCAAAGCTAGTGGGAACTCTGAATCATACCGGCAGTGTATTGTTTGCAATGGAAGATTCTTGTGGAAGAGTTCTTAAAAGTCACCCGAAACCGCTTTCATGCACATCTAGACTTTCGGTATAGGTTGTGCCACGAAATCAGAGCGTTACAGCGAAACTTTAAGATAAACTTTTGATCAGAAAGATACGCTTGGGTAAAGAGAAAATTCGAGATACTCCAAAACTTATTAACTTCGATCCAAGAGCGTCATATCAGCGGCAAGTGGATGAAAAAGACTTTCAGAAACTTTGTGACTCTCTTGAAGATTGTATTTCGTTGAGTATGTTTCATCTTTTTTACGATAATCGGCAAAAATCAGCCACACAGGGCCAGATGAAACCAGAACAAGATGCCTTCGGCGTCAAATATAGAAAGCGTACAATACGAGTCGCCCGTTGCTTTTAACGATAACTATGACATCGCTAGCCCTAGTTTTAAGGAACTTGTTGATAAATATATGCAAAACATGAAAATCACGGAAGTTGAAATTGCAGCCACAGAGAAACAGACCCGAGACCAGCATAATGATAAACTCTGGAAGGAAAAAAGAAAGCTTCTGTTACTGCATCTAATTTTGGCAAAGCTGCTAAAACAAAGGTCGAGCCCAGTAAGAAACTAAAATCTATGCTGTACACAGATTCCGTTACTGAATCAGTGTTGTATGAGAGAGAGAGCGAGGCAAATGCTGTAAAGTTATATAGGGAACAAGCTCTGGCCACTGGATAAGTTTTAAAAGTTGAGGAACCAGGCCTACTGACTTCACAAACCAAACCTTTCCTTGGTGCTACTTTGGACAGAATAATGACAGACACTAAAACTGGAGAAAAATGGGGTTTGGAAGTAAAATGTCCTATTAGTTTCTGGCAAATGAAAATCTATTATTTTATGGATGTCTTTTTGTCTATATAATAAAAAAAACATTTGCTTCAAGTTCTTGTTTATTAATACAAAGAAAAATACAAAATATGTTTCAAAATTCCAGTGACCTACATATAGGTGTGAAAACTAATCAAAGGCAGGCCACTGGATTACAAATAAATTTTTTGCGAGTAAGTAAAATATTGTTTTTGCCATGAGAAAATATAACTCATTTCTTCGTGCCACTGTGTAATATATCCTCTATATGTATATTGTTTGCACAATTAATTATACTTTTCAACTGTTTTGTTATTATAGAAATAATATATTTTAAAATATAAGTTAAAAGATTATTTAACAGTTATTCCAAGAGCGGGCATTCTATATGAGATGGTAAATAGCCAACGAGGGGCGTAGCGAGGAGTTGGCTATAATCGTCTCATATCCAACAATCGCGAATGGAATAATTGTTTTATCAAATTTCATGAGTTTTCGAAACTTTTCGATACTTGAAAATAGCAAAAAAATTTTAATAAATTGAGAAACAAGATCTTTTTGTTAGTTTCTATATATGACTATTCGATATATGAGCTGAAAGCCAAGATTGAGGGAATCAATCAGAACGCTAGAAATGCAATATTCGAGTTTGAAAATTTAATAATACAAATTATTCTAAATAACATATTGTCAACTAAAAACGGTCTGTATTTTTGTATACATACCTGCAAGAGCTTTAATCACTTAACCCAAAAACAAAAATAGAGACAACATTTTCTAACAAACTTAAAAACATATCAATTTGAATTCAACTCTCACTGAATATTTCATTCAGACTCATTATTTATCCAGACATATACAAAATTAATATCTGCTGTCAGTTTCAAAAACATCCTTTGAAACCCTGGGTATATATTATTGATTATACAAATAATTAGCTAATATTTAGAAATTAGACCTGCACACAATGATATTATGACTGCAATACTGGTGGTGGAAGCTTCTTTTACCACTACCACAACTTAATTTGATTTGTATTGAATTTTAATCACATAGTAAATTGAATATTACACTAAACTCACAGTAAATTTAATTTGTAATTTTTATAATTTTGCCGTCAATAACCAAAGATATAGAGATTTCAACCAGTTTTTTCCCTTTGATGGTTTGAGTTATGTAGACTCAACAATGTTACTACTAGTAGTAATAAAAAGAATAACAATAATAATAATAACAATTGAAGCTTAAGACTACCATCTTATTCAATGTTTCATTAAACATCTCCTGGCTTAAGTAAGGGAAGGAGAAAATTTGTTAAAAAACCACAAACAGTAAGTATTTGAGTAGCATATGGGCTTAAAGTATTGGGGAGGGTTCCATCAAGAATGTGGTAACTCTTAATCCTTCCAATAGCTCTCTCCACATGAATTCTGAGTGATGCAATGCTCTTAGTCTGAGTTGTTTCCTCAGCAGTCATCTGACTTCTGCTGGCCAGAAAGGGTGGGATATTAACTGTCTCATTTGGAGGTACAATGTCTTGGATTTCAAATCCCCTGTCCACCATTACATTATCACAGCTTCAAGAAGCTGTAAAACGCCACATTCCTTTGTAATGTTTTTATCTGAAACCCTCCCACCCCATAGTTCAGACAAAAAAGTTACTTGTCCATTGGGTGAAATTCCAACCAATGCCTTCAACGTGTTTTGATGCTTGTAGTCATACCGGGTCTCACTCTGCGCTAGCATGGCAGATGGGAGTTGAATGAACAATTCCGTACAATCCAAAATAATTCAAGTGGTAGGGTAAGCTTCAGAAAATTCCTTTGGCATATTCTTGCGAATCAAATCTTGCGATGGGAAAGGAAAAAGCCCTTTCAGCTCAAAGTATAATAAATTAATCCACGTGATACATATTTTGGATACGAGATCTGGGCTAATTCCAAAACGGTTTGCTAAGTCCTGTACAAAAAGGCCAGCTTTTAATCGCAGGTGACTAAGTTTTCCTTTGGGCCCTGGTTTATCTTTCAAGGGATCCACTTGGTAAGCTTGAAAATCTTTTGTGATTTTTTCTCCTCGCCAGTACTGCATGTTCGTAAACTTCAGCTCAAGGTAAGTATAAAAGCTTAATAATGATTTGTAGTTTGGAAAACTTGTATAAAAATGTATTGCTGCTTTGTCATCTTTAATGTCCTTTAAGCTGAATACTTTATTTTCTAGTTGCTTGCTTTCTATCTGGAGTTTCTGTTCCAGTTCAGAAATTTTATTTTGCAGAGTTACAACATAATCTTTGCTCACAAACTTAACATTTGTTTTTTTTATTTGTTGGGCTAAAACATTTGTATCTGATTCGACATGGAGACCTTTGGAGACCTCCAAAAAAACTGCTCATATCGATATCAGCTTGGATCGCTACCTCAGTTCCCAGTGCAGTTGTAGTTGTTTCTATGAGCTCTTTTGTGCTTCTTTTTATTTTCTTTGAAGACTGAGTTTTAAGAGGCTGTCTTTCTTTAGGTGATGCTCGCTTAGGAGTGTCAGCATGATCTTTTAGCTTCTCAACGGGCAAACACAGTTATGGTTAAGCTCCTAGAGTGCAGGGTAACAAACAAAACATATTCACGAGGTGAATATTTATTCAGTTCGGGTATTTGTTTTCGAACAAGTGCTTGATAATGTTATCATTAAAAATTTACAACTTAAAATGGTACAGACAACAATACGTACGCGTGTACATTCTTTACCGAGTAACGTAAACAAACCTTCTCGTGAGCCCCATCGACTGCCTCCCGGTACTCTCTTGACGTCCTCTGGTCTAAAATGCTTTTCACACACCACAGTCGATATAGTCACTTGAAAATCATCTTTTTTGTTTTGCCTACCGACCAAGTTGCACCAGCGAGTTCGACGCCAAACTGGAGTAGCAGGGAACTTAAAAAAATGTAAACCAGTGGCTTTGCCTGTGGAATCATAAAATCGGTTCGAACAGCCTTTAACAGCACATTGTTTTCCTTTTCTACCGTCAGCTGATTGACTTGGGTCCCTTTCGAATGAGGACGACGCCATTTGACGACGCCAGTAAAAACGAATAAAGACAAGAAAAGAGCATACGACGCTAATAATGGCTCAAACTACTTTCCGTGAGTCAACTCTAGCCTCACTTACATGCTGATTTGACGTCATATTCAAGATGGTGGCTGGAAGTGTGAAAAGCCCTATTGACATCTATACTTGATGATTGTCACTTGAGCTACATTCAGCAAGCATCCACAACATCGATCTGGGATGTTTGTTGTTTATGCTTTCACAATTACTTATTAACTTCTTTGGGGATCTAATTCTGTTTGGTTACTGTGCTGATTTGGCCCAAAAAGACTACGACAGCAGGCTATGGCTGTTAATACTTGGGTTCACTATTCTTATGATAGAATTAATTTGTAAGACATTCTTCAAACGTCGCCTTACTGTATTACCCATTTTACCGGCATCTAATTAGAATACAGACTGCTGCTTTCAAATTGCTGTTTCTTTTCTTGTACTTGATAAAATAATGTTGTTCTTATTCGATAGCAGTATTACATTGTCAAACGGATCATGTAATTTTCTTTAGACCTTTCATTTACGGACCGACGTCACAGACTGAAAGAATGCACATTTTGCAAAACTTCCAACATAATCCTTTGGTGAATACAATCTTTATTTCAAAGGTGAGTCTTTGCAGAAGAATAATAAGGAAAGTGATAGTGCCTGGATTGTTAAAAATGATTGATCTTTCCGTTTACAGTCAAACCAGATAGTTTTTGGAGGGTAGCCCTATAAAACATCCACTCCACTGAACACTGGTATTCTGATTGAGAATTTGAGTGCATGAAGCAAGTTGAAACCTGCCCAAGAAAGTTGCTCAGTTTAATTTTAACCCACCATGTTACATACTTTTTCCGCCCATATCAATACCAGATGACCACCAAGCAATCGTTTTTTGCCCTTTTTATCAAGGAAAGTAGTACTATTAAATTTCTTTTTAAACCATGGAAGATACAAAGTTCAAAATTCCCAGTTCACACATCAAAATTTGAAACATGCTCGCGTTGGTTGGCAACTTACTCGGCTCCAAATGTCATTTAAAATACCATTTTTGATATTCAAAGTCATGCAAAAAACATCTAATGCTAAAAACAATTTTACGTTCTTGGCATGGGATTATTGATGTACAATCGAGTGCCATAATCTTTAATAGAAGAAACAGGCCTTTGATGAAAGAACAAGTGGAAAATTCCCTTTTTCAGGTGACAAGATTATGTTATTATGGGATCCATATCATTTCATCTGTTGCTTCTCTAATCTACTTACACCATTGTATTCCAGGTCGGTGATAACTCCTTTGATTTGCCAGAGGCTAACGTGCTTATACAGGTGAGGCTGTGCAATGTAGTTAATTTATGCCTAATCTCAGAAGCCTTGAGGGGTGGGGGAAGGGTTGAATTGACCCCTAACCTTATTTCCGTCTCATCTCGATTATTTTTTTTGCTTCGAACGTTTTGCTGCTTGACTGATTACCAAAAGATTGTTTCTACAATTCTTTGTTAGTAAACTTATCCTTTGACTAATATTATATTACGTCATTCCAAAAAGTCACCAAATTTGAATGTTGACATTCTTTTGCGTAAGAGTAATTAAATACACCTTAATTTACAGTGTCTTTCAAAATGCTATTTTTTCACTTTTATGATTATTCTAAATTCACACTTGAATACAATTTTAAAAACTATAAAATCAAAATAGCCACCGTGGCAAAAACTCACAGGACACAACTAGTGGAGGACAATTGTCACTCATTTGTTCATTTACAAATATGTTTTAAAATATCAGATTTTCACCATTTACAATGATTAAGTTTAAGTTCTAAGAACGTTGATTCGTTCGATTTGCTCATATGCTGTTAATGGATTGACCTTATGATTAAAGATTAACATACGATCACTAAAACAGCATTTAAAAACAAAATTTAGATTTGTTGATGTGTTTTGGGAGTCTTCACAAAAATAATCACTGAAGCTGGTGCTGCCAGGTTGTTTGTCACCTGTCAATAATCTGTTAACTAGTAAGTAACTCGGATTTCTGTGGTGCCGAGAATAAGAGTTTTTATCTCCGCCTCAAGGCTTAGTTCTGACTTTTCAGTAGAATCTCAAAAGGGCGGTTCGATAAATTTAATGTTTGAAACTTTTACCTGGAAGCATAGATCTTTATAACTGTGCCATTCGGATTTGATAAGGAGCTCAGGCCGATACGCAAGGGGGTACGTAGGATGCGTGCGCAACCCCTTCCCCCACCCTCAATGGCTGTAAAGGTCTGCAAAATATACTCGTTTTTAAGATGAAAAATTATCATCAAAGCTAATTTAAGAGCACTTTATTCAACTGTACAACAATCTCTATAATAAATTAGAATATAATATTACCCAGTCAAGAAAAAATACCAAAATGTCCAAAGTTGTTTTTACACATAACGTTGTAGTTTATGTTCTGATCTGAAAAATGAAAATATGAATCGGAACTTGTGATAAATGACCTCTTGTTGAGAGGGTGGGGGGGTGTCAATCCCAAATGCCTGTTCGCACCCCCGCCCGTAAAACGTTTTGCGTCCGGCCCCGAAACTCGATCCAGGCATCCCATGATAGTTACAGTACGTTATTCTTTTATTCCAGGTTTCATCACATGGAGGCTCCAGGAGACAGGTAATATCATTTGGCACTCGAATCGTTCAGATTCAGTGCTTGAATTATGTTTGCCTAAAACCCAAAATAAACGTTTCTGTGTGTTTTTGTATTAACTGGATAAGAGTTTAACAAGATTAACTCTATTTTTGTCATTTTCTGAATTTGTTCAGGAAGCCCAGCGTTTAGGTCGTATTTTGCGTGCCAAGAAAGGTAAGGCATTTGTTTTATGTGATTTTGCAAAAAGGTCTAGATCCATTTAGCACTGACTTACCTTTCAGCTTAATTTGCTGTTAACAAAAGTTAAATTTATTCTATCCCCACACATTTATGTACTTAGATTGGAACAACTGGTTTGAAAAAGGTGCCAGTACTTTAGTTTGAAAAGAAAAAGGGTTTTATTTAAAAGATAAACTAAACTTTCATGGATACTGAACTACATGGGCCATTGAAAGTCAATATTAACAACTTTCTAATCTTTCTACTTTCTCCAACCCTCCCCCCACCACTTTCTTTTCTCGAGTTCCCGCGAGTTCTCACCCGGGACTCCAACACTTCTATCGTTCTACTCTACAATCCTGTCCTCTTCTTCCCCTACATCACGAGTGCCATGACTTCGCTAACACCTTTTCCAACCCTACAGTACAGTCTTTGGCTCTCTCTCTAGACTGTGAGTAATCTCTTTCTTTCCCTTGTCGAAGCTGCAAAAAAAATTGCTTACAAACTGCTGACTGATTAGACGAATCTTGTTATTGATAGTGCCATCCGTAATATCTCACCATTGATCATGGTACCGCTCTCGCATCTAACACTCGTACTTCTCATAATCGCATTTTCTTCACGCTGTAACTGTTCCTTAATGGAATTCCATTCCAACGCAATGACCGCCCTCATTTCTCATTCAAACGCCATCGAAATCTTCGTTTTATTTTATTTTGCTTTACGTTGTTATTTTCCTACTTATTCTACTTTTCCTTCATTATTTGCCAGCCATACATTGCTGGTCCCTAATCGTCTCTTAAAATAACCAGGGCGCTAAAAAGAATTGGCGGTGAAACGGGCTCCCTGGCTCTTGTGCTACGTGTGATGCAAGGAGGTCTAAGAAGAGAGCGCTTCTGACTAAAGAAAATCTCAAAATGGCAGACTTATTCAAGAATGGAGTGTTATCCAGTGTTTTGGGTGTATCTGCTAAGCTGTTATATATATTTTCATTTTTATTTCATAGCAGGTATCCTCACACTATATAAGACATAATTTTATGGTAATTATAAGTGTTATTTACATAGATCACTTTATTTTTAATTACTGCGAAATAAATGGAACTTCTTGAAAAGTTGTTGCTGTTTTTTATCGCGCATTGTTACAAACTTTGAAATTTCAACATTATGAAAAGCAGCTAGAAGCTCAATTTTTGAGATGTGAAAGAAACATTTTATTCTCTAAGACATGTGTAAGTTTCATTTTGTTCTTTTTTGTTTTTTTGGAGTTATGGATCATAATTTAACACAGCCTTTATGATATATTTTTGTGATGGAGAAAGTCAAACATGAAGGTTCCGGTTTCTGAAAACTCCGATAACTTATTAGGGAAAACAATTAAAACAAATGTTCCACAAATTTTCGCTGGATAACAGCAAATATGAACAAGATTAGTTTCGTTAACGAGATTGATTCTGTCGGATGATTTGATGTTATTAGAACAAAAGGCAGAAAGTATCTTTTTTTTTGTTTGAATTAAAAGATTGCGTGACCAAAACATTTTTGACTTTGAGAAAGTACGATAAAATAATGATAAAAAGCATTGCATGAAACATACTTCCCGCATTCATTCCATGTTCTGCCTGTATACAACGTAACTACATTTTTGAAAAAGATAAAATCAATAAAAACACTAAATCAAACCTTAGCGGAGTGAATAACTTCTCTGTGCTACCACAAAGGGTTTTGTATTTTCTTAAGGCTTCGAGTATTTAATCTACAGCTTGCCTACAAAAATTACTCAGAGATGTGCATAAACATCCAAGTTTCCAGATAGATGTTAAATAGACTTTTCTAGGATTTTGAATTTTAATAATCACGCGATGCACTTTAATCACAGGGCTCGAAATTAAAAATATTTCATGGTCGTATTTTTGCGACCGGTTGAAAAATTTTAGGCGCAAAACTTCTGGCGAACACTTTTTTCATGGCTGTCGAAGATGTAGATTGGTCGCGAAATTGCAACTGCTGTTGAAGCTTTAGTCGCAAATGAAAAAATTTAGTCGCAAATGCGACCGTATCGGTCGCAATTTGGAGCCCTGAATCAGTTTGCAAGTTGCGTCGTTTTTCAACGTCACATCTTGAAGTTGTAACCTCGCTGCACGTACATTCTACCAAAATTATTGGTAATGTTTCTAAAAAAAATCATTCAACGTTAACAAGCTTCAAGGCATTAAAATATAAAAAAATCGTGCGAAACTTTCGTAAAACACAAGCATTTTTTACCACAAGGAACCATTTTGACACGATAACAACGCCATTTCAAAACAAGTTTGAAGCGTGCTTCGCGTGAGGTGTCTGCATCACACGTCTCACAAGGAACAGCGCTCGTTTTGCCGCCCATTCTTTTTAACTCCCTGAAATAACTGATCATTTTGATTGTTAACTGCATTAAATGTCTCCACTGTAATCTTTATGATGCTCGCAACAACGATTCAACTAAACCAGTTTCCCGCCACTCAACCACTCTCTTTCTGGTTTTGTTGTTTTCGATTTATCCTTGGTTAGCGGCGTCAACGATTTTCACAAAACCAGCATACTTTTCCTATTCTGTCATCTTGAATTGCTTTACCTTATGGCCACCTCATTATTCATCCCTCGTACATTCATTGCGGCGAAGGACACGAGTCGGAAACCTCAATACAAAAAAATCCTTTTTCATCATGGTGTAGAATTTATCCTTTAAAAAGAATGTTCTCCATGTATACAATTAAAAATATATATAAAACAAGGTAAAAAATATTTAAAAAAAAAAAAAAAGTTTTAAAATAACGTTTACGATCAACTCGATCATCTTCAGTTTAAAAAGTTTAAAATATTTTTTACCTTGTTTTTATATATATTTTTAATTTATCCTTTGTAAAAGCACTCATTGAGAGTTTTCTGTCTGTCATTTCCAACGTCCCACGCTGCGCCCGCATCTCACCTGTCCAAATTGACTAAAGGTTACGCCAGCACCTCACCTGTCCTATTTGATTAAAGGTTACGCCCGCATCTCACCTGTCCTAATTGACTAAAGGTTACACCCGCATCTCACCTGTCCTAATTGATTAAAGGTTACGCCCGCATCTCACCTGTCCTAATTGATTAAAGGTTACGCCCGCATCTCACCTGTCCTAATTGATTAAAGGTTACGCCGGATCTCACCTGTCCTAATTGAATTCCACTGGCTCTTTATTAAATACCGAATCATTATCAAGATCATTCTTCTAACTTATAAACTCTTAATGATGGTACAGTACACCTTCTTATAATATTATATCCAAATTAGTATCACATTAAAAAGCAATTTGCGATTCTGTTCTGAACATCTTCTTAAAGTAACTAGCGGCATTATGCGGAAAACAATGGAAGACATACAAAGAAACGTTGGTGTTGTAACAAGCTTACGGGAGACATAGCTTTTGCTGCAGCCGCATCATTTGAATGGAACATATTGCCAAGCCCATGATCCGAAACTTTAAAAAAATCGCCTAAATTATTTTTGTATCAACTTACTGATAGTGTACTGTTTATAAGTCGCTCTTATACGTTAAGAGTAGTAGAGTTCTTATAAATATTTTAGGGTTACAAGTTTTTGAATATATAGAATAAAAATTAAATATAGTTAATCTTTTAGTGTTTTATGTGTAAACGGCACTTTAGATCATTTTTGTTTGTGTTCTGCGCTCTATGAATATTAACCATTTTCTGGAAATTCCTAGATATGGCGGCCGAGGAGTACAATGCCTTCTTTTACACTCTGGTATCAACTGTAAGTTCCCTTCATTGCAGATTTTACCCCTTTCATTCCTCTTAGCTTTTCCTAACTGGAACAATAACTTCTGTTATTTAGGACACTGACGAGATGTATTTCTCCAACAAACGTCAGCGGTTCTTGATAAATCAAGGATACAGTTTTAAGGCAAGTAGTCTTTCAGAATTTGTTTATTAAAAATTCATATGATTCATTCCGACAAAGGACTTCTGTGTGAAACCGCGTCCACATAAAATCCGAAAAATATATGATTTTGTAGATGGGCGGACGTATTTGGCGCAGTGCGTAAGATCTCTTTTAATTCCTTTTTTTCTGACAGAACAGGATTATATAAATGAAATTAAAACTGTTACAAATAAAGTATAGTAAGACAGGGTTGTCCCCTCTCTCCATATGTATTCATTCTTTGTGTAGAAATCTTATCTAGTACAATAAGGAAGGATAAAGAAATAAAAGGGATTAAGATATGTAAGAGTGAATGCAAGATAACTCACTACGCGGATGATACCACTCTCTTTCTCGATGAATCAAACCTTTCCCTTAAAGTTTCTTTATTGACATTTGAAAAATTCGGCAAAATGTCAGGCCTAAAAATGAATAACTCAAAAACAGAAGCAATGTGGATAGGCAAATCAAAAGACAAAACTGATACCCTTTTCCGGAAAAGAAACTAATTTGGAGTGACTCTTCTGTAAAGGCCTTGGTAGTATATTTCTCAACAAATGAAATGAGGAAAAAATCAACAAAATTAAGGAGTTATGTGATTGCTGGAGTCTTAGACGACTGATACCACTGGGAAAGATAACAGTAGTCAAATCGCTTTTAGCATCACACTGCTTGTCTATACCTTGACGCCCCTCAGAACTCACACAAAAACGTTAAAAGAAGTCAATAATATTTTATATACCTTTATCTTGGACGGAAAAGGACACAAAATTAAAGTGACAGTTATGGTAAATGAATATGAAAACGGAAGACTAAAAATGCTAGATATCGATTCTTTTAACAAAGCTCTCAAAACAATGTGGATTTCAAAACATTTATACAAAAGCAACAAAGGAAAGTGGAAACTTTTCCTTGATTACCATCTACAAAATTATGGTGGAAAATTCGCTTTCGAAAGTAATTTAAACGTGACCGAAAAGCAGTGAAGATCAAAGACGATTTTATCAAGGAAGAAGTGTTTGACATTTGGGCTTACCTAAAATACCAAAATCTGATAGAATCTTTTGATGACTTCTTAGAGCAGAACCTCTGGAATAATTCCCTTATTAGAATAGACGACAAACTTGTCTATTTTCAAAAGTGGATTAAAAAAGGAATAAGCAAAGTTAAGATTCGTATAAAACAAAACAATGTTGTGAAATCCTTAAGCCATATAGAATTTAAGACAATTTATGAAACTGATACATCTTTTGTCTCTTACTTTGGCTTAATTCTCTGCCTAATCAAACTTCAAAAACAGATAAAACTGTGTCTCAACTCAACAACATCTCAAAAATCCAATTTGATCAAGAACTTACTTTCCTGTCATTATTCGACGAAGTTATTTTTTAAAGCGTTCTTAAAGGAAAAATGCACGCAGCCACTTGACGCTCAAAAGAAATGGGAAAACGATAGCAAGCTTACAAATTTGGATGAATCAACTTGGAAAAATATTAATCTAAAAAGTTTTCTATTCACGAAAAGCTCTAAATTAAGAAATTTTCAATCCAAGCTGCTTCATAGAAGAATTCCAATCAATAAATTTTTGTGTACTATAAAAGTTAAAGATGACAACCTTTGCACTTTCTGCAAAAAAGATATTGAAACACTAATTCATATGTTTTGGAGTTGTGAAATTGTCCAAACATTTTGGAGGTCTTTGGAAAAGTGGCTTCAATCGAACCATCTTTTACCAAGAACAAAAGGTATAGACAATGTTGATGCTGTAGGTTTAAATTCAAAACCAGAAAACATATTTATTGGTTTTTCCAAATTAGCAGCAAGATATTACATGTTTAACAGCAAATTACAAGAAAAAAATTTAACTATCAGTAAATTTGTAAAGGAAATGAAACATTATGAAGTCATTGAACGAAAATTTTTACCAGAAAATGAATTCTATTGTTGCAAACGCAAAGGCAACAGTGATTTTATGAGAACAAAAATGCATGTATAATAGACAGTATGATATGCACAAACTAAATATAAAACAGATATGTAAATATGAAGCTTTTTTTCTTACATATATTAAAATTTGCGTTAGTTTTATATTTTATTTGATAGTAAAAAACAATTTGTAAATAAAAAAATAGATAAATAAATAAAAAGATCTCTGCTTTGTAGCCTCAAGCCCCCAGTTCGATTCCGGCAGTGTGCCGTGGTTCGATTATTTGTGTGGTCTTCTTTTCTGCCTAAAACATTTCAGCTTTAAATCCCTGCGAGGTTGGTAAATGAGTACCAGCGTCTGCTGGGAGCTACACGGACCGCGGAGCAGACTTTTTGTTGGGGGGGGGGGCTATGGACCGCGGAAGGTGGGAGCAAGTAGGGGTTCTGGGGGAAATTTCAAAAATTCAAAATGGCGGCAA
>JAOTRI020108206.1:0-13315 GCA_028564885.2 Zoanthus sanctaehelenae | reverse complement strand
ATCTAAATCATACTTCTAGCTTAATCCTATGTATTTCTGTAATTTGAACAAACTTGTAATAATCTTATGTATCTGTACCTTTCTGTATGTTCCTGATGGTAAAATAAATAAAAAAAAAAAAATTGTAACAATCCAGCAAAACCTTTCCTTATGCTGTCATCCCACGCAATCAAATGAAATATATGAAAACTGATTTTTATCACTTTAGGAGTTTAATCTGTGTTCCTTATCACAGCTTACGTTAGAAGGAAATTCCGGGATACAATTGAATTCTTTCATTTGCAGCTCCATTCTTTTTCAGTTTAAAACGAATATTTCTTGGCCGATTTTATTTTGAAAAGCGTTTGGCGCGCACGTTCTTAATTCCGGTATAAATATCGGTGACATGAAACTTCCATTTTTAGCTAGCGGAGAGCCATCGGGATGGTTGGGCCGGATCAGGATGTCAGTCGTATAAACGAAAGTTCGGCAGACGTACGCATTCATGCATTCGTTAAATGGTCGTTAAGAGTTCCCTTATCCAGCTTCCAATGAAAGACATTCAATGTGTCACGTGATTTTTCGGTGTTCGGTACATGACTTCGGCAAACCAGCACATGTGGTTGATCACGCGTACATGCAGTATATTAATCAATGAACACTGGCAGTCTATATACAACAGCTCTCTGACACAGCCTCTAACTTACTCCACGAGCTTACCACAAACTACCTTTGATAAAAACTTATTATCGAAAAGCTTTAAAAGTAATATATTTAAGATCTATATATGGTTTTGCCATTTGGGAGCAGAGAACAATTGCAATACATCACTCATCAGAATCAGAAATTGTTTTTTTAAACATGTAAAACAAGTCCGTTCCGCCGTACGTAAAAATTATAATTTGGGGTATGTGAACAATTTTTTAGAGACCCCTTTCCCCCACACAGATACGACGCCATTTTATTACAACTTAAAAAAAAACTTTAAGTACAGCATAGAAATTACAAAGTTCTGTGATATCTCTATCAGCTGTAGCAATAAAAAGTTGGGGATAAAGACACAACGTCGATAAACGCCCGGGCAGATTTCAAAATGGAAGTGAGATTAGCGGCACTTAATGGCTCCACGATTATTCCATATACTTTAAAAAACCGTGATTATATATCATTATTTCATGAAAATTTTAATATTACTAGATTTTTTTTCTACGGTAGGATTTTATCCATGTCACGCAACGCCGAGTCACGTTTTTTGAAGTCTTAAAAATTGCTACAAAGGTTCAACAATATAGCGCAGCATAAACATTTTATACACGAAATGTTCAGTGTTTTGCTCCTATCCCACAACTGCTGCTTTAATTGCACTTCCAGCTCACGATGTTTAAAGTTAACTTACTTGGCTAAGTAACAGATACAAGCTTTTTTATAAGAAGAACGATGATGCTTTAATCGTTCAAAATCTACGAACAAGCTCAGGTTAAGGATTTGAGTAACTAAGAAAATGCTTTACGTACAGACTTTATTAACACTCACGGTGTTTCACATTAATTATTATAAAATACGAGGCGTGTCTTTCCACAATGCCACGGTTGTTTCTATTATGTATTTATTCAATTGAAGCTGACCTGAATTTAGAACCATTTGAGGGTGAAATCACGAAAATACTAAAAGCAACAAGCCTCTGCAAAATTTACTAGTTCTCACAAAAAAGCATGCGTGCAGTCAAAACTTTTAAAATTAAAATCATCTACCGTAGGTATCCTGCACAACGTTATAGCATACATTACCAGACCAAGGATTCCTTTCCGTTGATTGGTATCGGACGAGAAATGAGATGCATTCATTCATGCTTCTCTGCATAAAATACGTATTATATATTTATATCTATAAGTTCCATGGCTTCACTCAAATTGCTAATAAATCATTTTCAAATCGCATTGTCTGGTTGGAAAGTCTTAGATAATTCTTGAAGTAGCGTTAGAAAAACCCTAGGTGGTCTTGTTTAAACGCCTTCCACCAGCCTCTTTAGCTATACAATCACTTTGATCTTTAAGAATACAACATTTTGGCGGAAATACTTAAAACCGAAAACGGAAACCCATTTAGGAAATATCTGGTTCACTGTGTATGTGGCTTGTGGCTTTGTGAGTTTTGTCTTGGCGAGGTCAATCGACTACTAATTGTAGATACTCGAGCATTGAAATTCTGATGCGGGCAGTCACCTAGGTGTCAATTCAATTTAGTACCGTAATTAAGGTGCTTTTTATAACTCAAGCACAGCAAACAAACAAATTTTATAATGGCATTGCTCCTAAACAATTGAGAAGGAGGAGCGTTTGACAACAAACGCCCTGGAGTTTTGGAGAGCATCGCCAAATTACTAAAAGCAAACTCACAAGCGCTGCATCCTAAGTGAAAATAATTTGCAAGTCCTTCTCTTTTTTGGTTTTTGAAAACAAGGTAATTTCTTCTTACAACGAGTAGTTGTGGAAAGTCTTAAAATTTCACCTATCTTTCTAGCTAGGATAAGTTAAAAAGTTTGAAATTACCGGCCTGCTTAGCAAAATCGTACAAACACTTTGTATTGGTTTTATGATGCTAATTTTTCTGAAGGGTAACAAAATTTCCTTCAAGATTTTTTATCTTATCATGTAAAACATAAAAATAAAAATTAGACTTAAAACTAAGGTTTTCATTTTAGTTAATATTTCTAAAGTGCTTTCTTGGTTCCAAAGATTAATATAGATAAAGCTAAAATTGACCAGCAATTGATTGCGTCTGTTCTCTATGTATTTGACATAAGTACTTAAGCAGCTTATGTTTAAATTTTTTATTTCATCTGCATTTTATAACAGTACTAACTGGCAAAAAACCGTGCTTAGTTTTTAAATGAGTTGTTTGCCTCTGTTTACAGGGAACTGAAAAGAGATGGGAAGAAAAGTCAATGTGTTTCTGGTCTTACTTTTGTTGTGCCAAACACAGCATTCACATCGATGTGAATCTAATCTTATCAAGGCGTCATTCAAAAAATCACCAACCTCGAGACCAACGCTTACGGTTCGTGAAACAGCAAGTCAAAAAGTATCAAGTCTTCAAAAGAAAAAGATACAAGCAGCAACTTCTTTTGCTTTAGAGAGTCAAAAAACAAATGGCCGGCTAGGAAATCGCCTACTTATAAGTTCTATGTTCAATCAACATTTTCGCAGACCAGGTTCAACCAAACTTTCTTCTAAGCGGAGAAAGTCTTTTAACATAAATAAAAAATTGCGATTGTTAATGAAGGAAAGCTCGCGATTTCTAAACAGGTTGAACAGGGAAAAAACACTTCCAGTGGACCATTCTTCTAAAACATCACGAATTCCGTTCAGATATCAATCTGCTCTGAAGTCCCGCTCTGGTGTCTCAAAGATCGCCGTCAAGTCAAGAACGAATCGTCCTCCAATTAAACCAGACAAAGGAGGTATTGTTATGCCGTTTAAAATTACAGATATTCGGAAGAAAAATTGGTGTAAAATGGTCAGCTTTAAACAGAAAGTTCACCACAAAGGCTGCAAACCTGTAGAGATAGACAATAACTCTTGCTATGGACAGTGCATGTCTTTTCATGTACCCCGTTTATTTCAATCGTGCTCATCTTGTCTTCCAGCGTCTGAAATTACAATTTCAGTTAAACTCAGCTGCAATGGAAAAAATCCTGAAATAACAAAGAAAGTAAAAATTGTTGACTCGTGTCGATGTAAAGCAACTTCTTGCAAGCTTTAATTGAAGGAGCTTAAAGACTTTGTCCCAGCTTAAAATCTTGTGACTGGAAGAACGGAAAATACGACACAAAGCCACTGGAAATAAAAACGACGACTTAGTTCATGATTAAGAACAAGAGTTATATATAAATATATATAAACATTATTACTGTAAAGAAGTATGGTATAAATACAAAAATGTAATATATACTTGTCGAGACTTACCGGCGAACTTTCATCTGTTGTAACTTAAGAGTTATGAAGGCAAAAATGTAAATATATCTCAGCCGAGAGAAGCACAAAATTCATGCAGAGCACACCTACATGTTACAAAACCTCTTTAAAATCTTTAACACGCAAACTTATAATTTAGACATTTCAACGAAGTATATACGTGTTCATTATTCAGTAAGGCCGGAAAAGTATATAGTGCAGAAAAATACATTGTGACATGGATTATATCGCTAAAATTTTATTTGTAAGAGCAAAAAAATAAAAAAGTCACATTGTAGCATGCATAGAGTAAGTGTTCATTTCCAAATAGACAAGTACACAAAAAAGTTTGCAGCTTGTATACAAACGGAGTGCTATTTTTTCATTCAACTTTGGCAATTTTGAACCAAATCAGTGCAATCGATTTTCAAATGTCAACATAGAAATCATTTATCACTCTTTTTGAACAAGAGCTAATTATTATAAAGAATGGGAAATGTGCAAATGAAGTTAAACGTTATTACATTGATTAAATCTACCACTTTTTTTCCACAAAAAACCCCAAGTTTTTTCACAATGAAATTTCTTGCGTTATGACCACTAAAATAATGCTCGAAAAAAACACTGAAAACATTCTTTACGGGTTTGTGACATTATTCTTTGAAGAGTTTGAAAAGAAAATGATCTACACTGTGCAACTCACGGGCCATTCAGGAAATAATGTAGCAGACTCAAAGACGCCATGAGTACTTTTGATTTTAATTTTCTCTGTTCTCTTGGACAACGCAGAAAATTAACACGAAGTCGGCGCCAGTCACAACGGCAAATATTTTGCAAAGCCTGTCGAATTGTGGACACAAGAAAGTATTTTGAAAACCTGTGTGTTTGATGTGTAAATACCATGATAATATCTGAAGAAACAACGTGTATAGAGCACATACACCTCCGCGGCGCCACATTTTTAAGAGTAAATCATTGGCGGTAATCGCCAAAGTACAAGCTTACTGTGCTGTGTAACGAAGTTTATATTAAATCCTCTTTACATTCTCATTCAATTTTGAAAACAATTTTTGTAAAGTCGCCGCTACCAATTTGATTTGTTTGACCTAAGTCCAAGGTTTACAGCGGGAATCAGTACAGAATAGAGTTTTTTAAAAACATACTAATTTGAGGGGAAAAAATCAATGGTTACTTATCACGTGGTTCAATTTCTTTTTATGAACGATTCCAGCGCACTTTAAGTCTATAAAAATGACACTGTAGTGTTTTTTAAAGCCAATTCTAGACACCTGATCTTGGATCAAGACATATTCTTCGGTACTTCATGGCCAATACAAAACAATATTGATTGTATGTTCCTTAGATATCTCTGCATCACAAACAAGATCCGTAAGATAACTTTAAGATAAAGTGCAGACATCAAAAATTCAATGTGTTCATTAAAAAAAAAGAGTTTACTGATTCAATATGATCTTAATGTAACGTGCAGCCACAAATAGAAAAATGAAGATAAGATTTACTGATGTCTCAATTGTGAATAATCGGCTGAAATTCGCTGCTTGACTGTAGCCAACATACCGAGACTCTTAAGTTGATAATTATGCAATGGTGATACGTCTGTCATCATTGAAGCAGTTATCAACTTATTTACACCGCTTTAACTATGGTGCTTTTTCACGATTTCTAGCAAGTAAAGTGCGGCGCCTTGCACAGCGTTAGCTAAAACTTTTGCTAGACAGAAACATACATAAGAACCTCAAGGGATTTCTTGAGCCACACTTGAGCTGTAAACCGGCTGAGAGACAAGAAAATCCACACTGATCTTTTACTTTCGTTCCTGAAAATAGCTTTCAATATTTTGTTTTTCCTCATTAAGTATATGTCGTCAATTTGATGAATACTTCTATTGCTTTAATCACTAACCATTTCTATTTCTTAATATTTTTTATGTATATATTTACTTTAAACTTAATTCGAAGCTAAATGGGACCGCAAAAGTTGGAAAAATTAAGCTCATCGTGATGAATATTTCGACTATTAAACACTTCAATTATCTGAATTTGTTCTCACTGTCAGAGTAAGTTTCATTAGCTATATAAGAAAAGCTACATATAATAACCATAAAATAAAAAGGTTCTTTAATTATTTACATTTGGATTGAAGCTCTTAGGTTCTTCCTTGCACATTGCAACACTTCCAAGCCGCTTTCGTGTGTGCTGCCATTCTTGTATATTTTTCGCTAGCTGCCATGCAAACATCCACATTTCTGCAATGCTATATGTGCATCTATTTTACACGATTCCATATACTTTCAAACTGTGTTCATTATTTTCAGGCTGTCAAATTAAACTTACTTGCATATTTCCGTGGCAACTCTTTTTTTTTCGAATTCCGTACACAATCAGTCCATGATGTCAAACTTTTTTTTTTCTGAAGCTTACAAAATTTCCACGGTTACGAAGCCAAACTTCGCGGCTGATTCTTCAGTCGACGCTGACATAGATGCACGTTCAGGGACACTGGAACTCATTGATATTCCATGGCATTCAAACCACAACTCCGCGTTTTTAAACTGATTCAGGAAGACACTTCTCGGAACAACTTAGTATGATCATCTTTCATATCACACTGCATTAGTCTGATATAAGACTTCCACAAAGAAAATGACTTTTGTATTTCATTTTTATGTTGTGTTCTGTGCTTTTATCATGAAAAATGAACTCAAATTATTTATTATCTATTTCTTAGTTTTGAAATTCATACTTTTTCTCAATGAATTTACATCTAATATCTGTATGTTAATAACAACGCTCTAACTTTATTTTGTATCTGAATTCGCAACCATTCTTTTACAATTATCAGCAAATATACATATCTAATAAAACTAGAAACTCAACTGACTTTCAAACCTTTTGTGGAAATATTTCTCTACTGACACCCCTCTACTTGCGCCCCTCTACTTGCACCCCCCCTTGAAAACTCGCACCAGCGCTTGCGATGCTTTGTGACTTTCCTTCCTAGCTTTTTAGTTTTCTTGTTGATATCTCACCTACTCAGTCCATAAAAATCTTTCCTCCCAACGACTGTCTACTGTGTCAGTTAACTTCCATTCTGTTTCGGTGTTGTTCTTAATTTTAAGTATGATAACTAAGATACAGAATTAAAATGAAAAGTTATGGTAAGTGTTAGTAAAGTAACCTAATGATAAAACAGCCACTTGACCTCATCTCATAGCGATCTCGTTCCCTTCTCCACGCGAGAGTTACTCGCGGTTTTTGTCGCGCATTCTTTATCGGGTTCGTTTTATTACATTATAATATAAAGAGCCGAATGAAGAATGCGTGACAAAAACCGCATCAAAACCCATCGAGATGAAAAGAAATGAACATAATTTACACAAGGCAACATAGCCGTAGCAACCAGGGGGTAGAAGTTGCATTTTGAATTAAATAAATACGGTATCAGCTGTGCTAGAATCTTAGTGCTCTTGGCCTTGCTCCCCACCCTTCCCTCTCGCCCTCCCCTCACACACACACGCACACACTGAAAAAGTCCTTGTCACTGCGGCCATGGCATGGGCAAGCAAAATCCATTTATTGTATTGTCTTTATTTTGTGATTTGGAGACAACTTTTAAAATAGAAACATTTCTGGTAGTAAATTCAGTCAAGAGCTAAAATTAGCAATGTATATACCACTCAAAACTGTAAACTACTACTGTCGGAGTAAAGCTCTTGTCGACGATATTCTTAGAAAAACTAAAATGAGTGTTGAAAACCCAGTACAAAGCAAGCGTTTACAAAACCTGGACCGGATCGGATCGGATTATAACAAATGAATTTCAAGAAATTCGTCTCGTCCTTGGCGGATTACGTTTAAGCCGAAGTCTACCTTTCAGTGTGCACGCAAACGGTCTCGAAATTGGGATTCAAGAATACCCCCAAAATAATAAAAACAACAACTATTGATCACGCTTCTTGCAATAATATATTGCCTCCTGATCACACTTGTACTTTACGAAACAAGTATAGGAAACCCTGCCTAATAGATAGTACCCAATGCTGAACACACTAGCCACATTTAGTTAACTGATATACATTTAACCGTTCAAAACATTATATAGCAAAACAAAAATACGTTTTCGTCAGGTAAAGGATGTTGAAAAGGAAACATAATAATTAAAAAGGTAAATAAGACAAAGAAATGCATTTAACGAACAACTTGCCAGCTGGAGTTTTATATTTCATCATGAGAAAAAAAATTGTGAATTATTAGTTTTAGCATGCAGTTATGACACAGATTAGATTTGATTTTACAAATTTTAGTGAAGGGTGTTTTCATTCACGAAAAACAAGTTTCGTTCGAGAGCATCTCAACGTTCCTGAACTTGAACATACATATTCATTTATACACGCACGCAATTCTCTCGGCACTGAACTAGGTAGGCAAAATTTTTCTTGTTAACCGAAATTCTTTGACATTAAGCTATGATATTAAAGGGAATAAACTAACGATTGTTTACTCATGAATGAATGTTTTTCCGTTCATTTGGATAAAAAAATATTCTACCTACATCTACATCTACATTTTATTAAGTCTGTAAAAATTAAGTGATTATCACACCAAGTACCTTTCCTCTTCAATAAATAGCAGAAAATTCTCACCAGAATATAAAAACCAACCCAAATGGAACTTAAAAAACAGAGAGCATCAACATACTTCTTTCTTGGCCATCTTGAATTGATGTATCACGTGACTAATTTTGGCGGGAAATTTATGGCGATTGAATTTTTTTCCGATCGGGTCCGGGTTTTGTCAATCCGATCCGATCCGGTCCGGTCCAGGTTTTGTAAACGCCCATAAACAACAACTAAAAGAGAGAACTGGATCGCTTTTAGTTTTTCGTCCTGCTCGGACACACATTCCCGTGTAACCTTGGACACAACTCAGTTTAAAATGCAGACACGACAGCGTTTGTACTGCAAAGCTAAGACAACAAAGGCCGGAAAATATACACGCTTCTTTATAAGAACAACGAGGCTCAAAATGGCCAAAATTTAAGAACAATCTTAGGCTGAGGCTCCGAATATTCATGAAAATGTTTTATAATTCACTAAATTAAAACTCGTCAATTAACTTAGCAGCACAATAAAACACAAGACGTGTCGTCTTTCACATGTATTTTAAAATGCCAGGCGAATCGTTTACCAATGCTTTTCGTTGTTTCTGTTACAAGTAAGAACAGAACTGTGAACAATTTGAGTCTGTGAATTCGCCAAAAACTTAAGAACAATGAACCTGGGAAAAAGTTACTGTTTTTTTATAAAAACACGTGTGATATATATGACTTTTACGGTATTTATTATATAGATACGAGTTTTTTTACTGTTAAATACGCCACTCGTAGATTTCAAATGAAAAGTTCTTAGTTTCATTCAAACTACATCCCGGATACAAGTGACATATTTTGCATATTCTCACTAGTGAAGATATCGATGACGTCATTCCTTTGTTTCTCTTGGAAAAAAATATTTTACCACTTGAAGATAAACTTCATATGTTCGCGCCACCGTGTAGTACCCTCTATGAATCATCTTGGCAGTAATAGATATTAGATATAAAATGTCAAACGGCGCTTCATTCTGCACTACTTTAAACAATTGAACAATTTTTTCTGGAATATTGTTGCGAAATGTCTAATTACGAAAGCTTTATGAATTCTATCCATAGTTCACATAACTGATGTTGTGTGACGGCCATCCGTTAGATGCATTATACACCCACGGGTTGGACGTTGGCTGGTTTTGAAACTTTGGGGCTTGGTAAGGAGGGACAAAAATTGCCTGCTCCTGGTACGAATTTGCTCTATCGTCGCTGTCTATGGCGTCTTCAACGCTGTCAAAGTCTTCATGCTCAGTTACTTCTGAAACAACGTTTTCGTGGTGCTTTGTTTGTATTTTTGCATGTACTTTGTATAGTCTCAATGATTTAGTCTTCTTTCCATTATGCAATTTTTTTATCGGGCGCATTTTAGCGATTTTCGCATGTGTCCTTTTCTTGTGGTGAACCTTGTGTTTGTTCGCTTTTTTAAAAGGTCGTTTTTTCGGAACTTTTTTAGCTCTATTTCCTGAGACCAAACCGGGTACATGGAAAGGCATTTCGTGTGCTTTGAGCTGTCGATATTTGTCAGATCTAAGGCGACTCGTCTTTTGTTTGACTTTATCATTTAAAAATCCTTTATGCTGTTGCACATGCGCCAAACGGTATTTCATTGTACGTAATTCTCCAACATTAGGAATATGAACAGGGAAATGTTTGTGGTAGTGATAATGAAACATGTGCCCCAGTGTATCATTATGGATACCCATCATTGCTCTTTGGACGGCCAGGGGAAGAAACTCTGCTCTGAAGTCATTCATCGTTATTGGCTGATCGCTTGTTGCTATTCTAAGCCTTCGATGACTTTGCTCTATAAACCATTTATCGACATCATTTGTTGAACGCCAGTAATCCCAGAATCCCCCGTGAGTTTTAGGGCTAGCACGTTTTATATTCAGATTAGGAAACCATACTGGTTTCATGGTCTTACGATGCTTGTCCAGTTTATCCTTAAGCCTCTTAACAACTCTGGGGTATTTTTCAGATAAATCGTGATACTCACAGGGATCTAAAATGAAAAAGATTTACCTCTTATCAAAAAATTTTAAGAAACATTCATATATATATCTCGGGTAATATAACAATATAGTTGATGTTCTGCTAAACTTAAATAATGAAAACTTGATAAAAGAGAAACATATCTTTTTAAATCAGCGCTCGGGCTAAAATGAGCCTGAGTCGGGCCCAAACATATTTACGCCCGCGAACATCAACTATATTGTTATAATAGGCAGGCAACAATTAATAAAAGCTCAGATTTTTGAAGAAATTCCTTAACAAGCTCTTTTTTCTTCTCAATCTGCTCTCCTCTCTTCAATTACTTTACTTTTGTTTATTAGAAATCTTCATCGTTGAAATATTCTGTTTCCAACAAATTCTATTTGCAAATATTTGCATAATTGCATTTTTGTTGTCCACCTTCTCCTGGTTGAAAACTAACAAGAAGGACTTTAGAAACGTTCACTGGGCTACCTGTGAGTCGAGCTGGCAGTGCACGGAACTGTGGGATACACAGTTTTTTTGAACAACAAAACGGGGAAACCAATTTGTTTTTGACTGAGCTTACCACAGGTAGCCCAAAAATTATCACAACAATGACTTCATTACGACGTCACACGACGTCATGAAACTATTTGAACAAGCTAACCGCCGCCTGGTTAGCCTAGTTGGTAAGATGCCGGTCTATTGTGCGGGAGGTCTCGGGTTCGATTCCCGGCCGGGTCACCACTCAGGGTCTTAAAATGATTGAGGAGAAAGTGCTGCCTTTGCTCTAACATCTCTTAGACTTTCGAGGCTTCTCGGATAAGGACGTTAAACCGTAGGCCCAGGTGTAAGATCCTTGTAAGGGAACTCGAGTCCTATTGTCTCTACTCCTTGGAACCTTACTAGGTTCCTAAATGTCCTAGGTTCTAGGTAATGCAATGTGTATGACATTAAAAGTGAAAATAGATCTCCTCAATAGTCTTATTGGCAAAATAACTGCTTTGTAAATAAATGAAAGGCCTACTACTAATTGGAGGACACCATCTTTACCACTGTAATGTGGATAGAGACCTTGACATAACAGACACACACATAAACAAAGAAGTTTCCGAGAGCCTACGGTTTAACGTCCTTATCCGAGAAGACGCGAAAGTCTAACCATTTGCAGATGTTAGAGCAAAAGCAACACCTTCTCCTCAATTATTTTAAAACCCTGAGTGAGTGGTAGTTCGGCCGATAATCGAATCCAGCCTCCCGCACGATAGACAGATACCAGGCTAATTAACAAGACGGCGGTGGGGACCCTCTGCCAGTCTGAATAGGGTTAACGATTGAAATAATTTCTAATGTCTGCTTTGATTACCTTTGCTAATATCAAAAAGGCACGCATTTCCATTTTTTGTGCTGCATGTGATTTTCCCTGGCCATGGTCCGCAATCGATAAAAGCTTTTTGGTTGAGAAATTTAGTTTTAGGCAAGGTAGATAAAGACGCGCCTTTATAACGTGGATGCCATCCGATGTCACTATACCAGTCTTCCATACCAACGATTAGTTTCCAATTATCATAACGTAATGCCTCGAATTTTCTTCTGGGGTCAATATTATGAAGTAACTCAACCCTGGGAGATTTCGTCCCTTTTGATATTGTGTCCCAAACGTTTAATCCTGTTGGGGATCAAATCAAAATTGTTAAATCTTTCACAATTTTTTTTGTGTATTCTTGGCTATAATTGTCATATAAACCCAAGAGACACACAAAAGTTAAGGTATATAGCCACCATAAAAGCTAAATTCTTATACGAGCTTAATGGCCCATGGGGTCGGCGCTTATCTCCGGTTTCTGTAGTGTTAAGCGGACGAGAGTCTTTGACTCCCTCTGGACAGGACACTAATCCATCGCAGGTTAGCTCCCAGAAGACGCTGGTACTCATTTACCTACCCCGGGAGGATGGAAAGCCGAGTTTTCTTAGGCGGAAAAGAAGGTCACACAAATATTCAAATCTTGGCAAAGTGCCGGGATCGAACTTGGGACCTTGTGATTGGAAGGCAGAGGTCTTACCAACTGCGCCAACCACGTCCGCCCATAGAATAGCCGCCATAGAATGAAATCAAACAGTTTTACTGATGCGTGGCACCATAGGAAATGTAAAATAAAAAGTAATTAAGATTTTTGGTGCCACTGTTTTAAAATATACCCGTCCTGTTTCGGATGGCACTTCTTAAGTCACACATGGTTTAAGTCATACTGTCTTTATAAAGGCGCGGACACACTATGCAACTTGCGCACAACAAGTTGCTGCATCGTGTGTTCACCAATGAATTTTGTTGCATGCAACATTTCACGCATCAACACTGAAGTTGAATCGCGCTCTACTCAGGCAACATTGCTCCCAGCAAGTTTTTCAGGTTTCACGAAGAAGGTAGTGTAATTTTGTTGCACCGTGTGTCCACCTCTAAAATATTTGTTGCGCGCAACGTTGCATGAAATGTTGCTTCGAGTGTCCGCCTCCAAAATATTTGTTGCGCGCAACGTAACATGAAATGTTGCTTCGTGTGTCTACCTCCAAAATACTTGTTGCGCGCAAACGTTGCATGAAATGTTGCATCATGTGTCTACCTCCAAAATACTTGTTGCGCGCAACGTTGCATGAAATGTTGCATCGTGTGTGCACTTCCAAAATACTTGTTGCGTGCAACGTTTCATAAAATGTTGCATCGTGTGTCTACCTCCAAAATACTTG
>JAOTRI020108196.1:0-13315 GCA_028564885.2 Zoanthus sanctaehelenae | reverse complement strand
ATTGCAAAGCGAGCTTTACTGCAACATATACGGAAGTAAAAATGTATGACGTATCAGTGTCTAAGGAATCTTTCTCAGTTTTACTGTTAATTCTTAATGCAACTGTTGTTTTTAGCTCGTGGAGAGGTATAGGGATAGTTTGGAAATCAGGATGTCAGGCATTAACAAAAACTTTGTAATCGATTTCCGATCGTCTCAGGTTCAGCTAGCGCTTTCGTGCATTTCTTAAATGGTCGTTAAAAATACTCTTAGTGGGCTACCAATGAAAGACGTTCAGCATGTCACGTGATACATGAGTGTTCGGTACATAACTTCGACAAACCAGCACATGTGATTAATCACGAGTACAATTTATTAATCAGATGCAACAGCTCCCTGACATTATCTTACTTAATCCACGAGCTTACAACAGGATACGTTTGATTTTATGTTTAATGTTTGTCATCTCCAAAGACCCTATTAAAAATGGCTGGTACAATAAATATTCTTTATTTTGTCCACCTCTAATTTTGTTTTGTATAATATTATTTGGGAGATTATATTAACTCCAGAACGAGACTAGCAGGGTTAATTTGAATATTGACAAAAGAACATTGAAATCACCGCCATTTTTAATAGAGTTTATGTTCGTTGCGTTTGTCATGGTGAGGTCTGTGTTAATTGCCAGTGTATGTTATGCTGCCATCATTGATTCTCACAGATTTGCAACTAGTACAGTATCAAGTTGATGTTTATACTGCTGACGTAAGACATGCAGGCACCGATGCCAATGTTTTCGTTACCATATATGGAAGCAATGGAGATACAGGTCGCAGGCCATTAACTAATAAATTTACGGATTTGTTTGAACGTGGAAAAAGGGATGACTTCAAATTAGAAGCGCTGGACCTTGGCTCCCTTCTGCGTTTGCGCATTGAACACGACAACAAAGGCTTGGGTGCTGGATGGATGTTGGACAAGATTGTTATCACTAACACAGCGTCACAAGAAGTGACGACATTTCCTTGTAAACAATGGCTTGACAAGAAGCAGGGCGATTGCAAGATTAGCAGAGACTTGCTTCCTTTACAAAAATAACTCCAGGCTTACAATCGGGAAACATGAACCTTTATACATTGCTTTATTGCTTTTATAGGTATTACGTTTTACAAACCTTACTACATTAAAAGATATATTTGCAGAAGTACAGACGGGGCTTATAGGCTATACTACATACTCGGACAAACGTTTTGGTGGTCTGGGCGCAAGTATTTATTATGGCATCAAGGCAATGATGACACAAATTAGTATTGTAAATATTATAATATTTTTGTCTCTGTAGCCATTAGCATTAAAACATTTTATAATTTGCATATCTTTACTTTAATACATATATTTTCAAAATGGACATGCTTGAATTCAGAAAGATTGACTTCAGAAAATTGTTGTTAATGTTACTCTCACGTGATTAGCTTAGCTTTCACAATGAAAGGAAAATATTTTCTGCATGGGATTATTCATTGATATTATGTTTCACTACGATTACAATATCTTTCAATATAATACTCATGCAATGGATCGAGTAACTATAATGGTCATTTATTTTGTTCCTAATTACATATTACCTCGCTTCTGGAAGTCCATTAGATAGCTTATTCGATGAAAGATTAACTCCTTGCTCAACTCAATTTTTCTCAAAGCATTGGGCTGAAGTTACATACTAACTACAACGTCAATTCTGAAGTTACTTGTTGGCATATTTTCTGAGCTAGTGTTTTTTCTGTTGGTATTTACTTATTTATTTCATATGACATTTCCTATGCTTCGCGTATCCATGACTAAAAACTAATACCCTGTATGAACGTAAATGATTTATTGATCGAATAGTAAATGAACACACAGTATCTCTTTCGAGACAAAATTTTTTAAGCTATAATAAATAAGCAGTCTTCAGCTAGCGAAGTTGTAATCAATCGTTTAAAATTTAGCCGTCGGAGAAGTTGGGGACAGATTGGCTGCAGTTTTAAGGTATGGAATAAGAAATTACTGTTTTTGTCGCTCGACTTGGCTGTTATGAATATTATTTGCTCCTATAAAATATTTTGGTAACTTGATTCAGGGTTCAAAATACCGTTCTAAAATTTTGTTTTCTTTTGTAAGCTCTTTTGTTTTGTTCAAAATTTTTTTGCCGGCTGTTTTCGTAGCCAGGTAAAATATCCTGTTTGTAAAACGGTATAAACATAAGTAACCCGTACAAGACAACTGTGTTGTTGAAACAAAAATCGCCGACAAGGTCCAAAATCTGCCGGCCATTGCCGGTAGCCGGCCGCTATTTTGAACCCTGATTACTCAATACCATTCTACTTAACCTGGGCGGACGTGGTTGGCAGGCTGGTAAGATCTCTGCTTTCCAGCCACAAGGTCCCTAGTTCGATTCCGGCACTTTGCCCAGATTTGAATCTTTGTGTGGCCAACTCAGCTTTCCATCCTCCTGGGGTAGGTAAATGAGTACCAGCATCTGCTGGGAGCTAACCTGCGATGGATTAGTGTCCTGTCCAGGGGGAGTGAAAGACTCTCATTCGCTTAACACTACAGAAACCGAAGATGTGCGCCGGCTCCAGGGCCACTAGGCTCGTAAGGGTTTAGCTGTGTAATTATCACTAGTTTGTCATTATACTAAAACGTCGCACGATATCTACTCCAGACGAAGTGATTTTCAAGTTTTAATGAAAGTGCTGTTTCAAAGATGCAGGTCAAATTTAGGCACAGCTGGAAAGCTTTACTTTGAAACAACGTAGTCGCAGCTAAAGTTGTGGCTCTTCCAGGAATCGAATATATGCAAGACTAGTTTTTCCGCTAAAGCGGACCCAACTTTCAATCATTTTACGGTCGGTAAATGGGCTAGAAACAGCAATGTTTAGCGTCCCATTCAGGGGAAGTTAACGACTCTATAGTATGCTTATTTAACCAATATAGAATCCATGCCAAAGGTAAACACCAGTTACATGGGTCACTTGGCTTATAAAGGATTTAGCAATCTGCATATGCTATTGCGAACATCGCTCAAAAATATTGTCTAAAACAGATAACAAACTGATTAAATCCAGTTACACGCGTTGGCTAGAGGAATTTAACAGAATGTTTCATCATTTACTCACCGACCGCTAACCACTCTCATGCTGGAGTCAAAAAGGCCTATCTTGGTCCACCCCAAGGAGTACAATTTGTCTGGATCTCGCGGGTCAGCACTGCTGGAAGCCTGCAATTCGACAACTAGACTCATCGTCTGTTTGGGTAAACACCTGATGTACAAAGGAACGATAACAACACCAGTAAATACAAAAATAATAATCTCAGGAAATTGTTCTTCGGTACATTATAAAAGCTGGCTCGAATGAAGAAGTTTCTACTGTGAAATAATATTAAAAATTCCAAGTTTAGCCCATTTTTGGTGTTAGGAATAACTCTCTTCCGTTTAGGTTTACTTCAGGGAAGAATATTATACCCAGCACAATAATTGCAACACCTTTGTCGGTAGCTCCCAAAGGACTTTAATCACCAAACTCTGATGATCGATTAACAAGCACAAAATTCGTCACTACTGTTCGAAATTGAGTCCGACTACAAATGACTGACTAGCAAATAAATTTCAACGAGCTGAACTCTCCTAAACAAACGTATTACTTGCAGATTTCACTGTTTTTAGCAAGAATTTCGGACACCTTTTATAAAGTGAATGACTCACAATCTAGAATCTTCTAGAACAAAATTACACAATTGATTTGTCAACAGAAAGAAATAAATAGAATAAGAAGGTTTTTTTTGAGAAACCGGTAGCTCCAACTATTTCACAATGGAACATTTTAAAACAATCTAGTACTTACAAGGGTGTAGCAATTAAGAAAGCTGCAAAGTGATTAAAGGACAAAAGTACAATACACATCAATAGAAAGGCTAACAATGTGTGGATAATAAGAGTTTGATGAAAGCCATAACAAAAGGCTTAAATGTAAATAACACGAAATACAAGCAAGAACAGCAGTATTCTGAAACACGTAAACAGAAGATTGTCCATCAACTCCAGCCAGCTTTGATAATTATAAAAATAATAGTAGTAATGATAATAACTCCCAGTATTATATACTATGGTAGTATTTATGGATTATAAAAATAATAGTAGAAATGATAATAACTCCCAATATTATACTATGGTAGTATTTATGGATAATAAAAATAATGGTAGTATTGATAATAACACCCAGTATTATACTATGGTAGTATTTATGGATTATAAAAAAAGTGGTAGTAAGGATAACAACTCCTACTATTAAACTACTGTCGTATTTATGGATAAAGTGTTTATCATTATTACCTGGGAAATGGTTGTTTCAAGTTCAGTAATACAAAATCACCAGACGAATATCGATCAGCTCCCTGTAATTCCCAATATTATACTATGGTAGTATTTATGGATAATAAAAACAATGGTAGTACTGATAATAACTCCCAGTATGATACTATGGTAGTATTTATGGATTATGAAAATAGTAGTAGTAATGATAACAACTTCTACTATTAAACTAAGGTAGTATTTATGGATAAAGTCTTTAATTACCTGGGAAATGGTTGTTTCAAGTTCAGTAATACAAAACCACCAAAGGAAAATCGATCAGCTCCCTGTAATTCCACCGCAGCGTGCGCTACAGGAAACACCTTCACTTCTGTCACCAAACTGTTTCCATCGTAGACACCAACTGCCAAGCGACAGTCGGTGAAAGAAGGAGACAGTCCTATGATAAAGTCCCAGAAAATAACGAATCCGCCTCTAAAAATAGGAAAACAGGGTTTATATACCAAAGAACAAAATATATGATATCAACTAATGCAGAGTCATTTTGAAAAATACAAGTTAAATAATACGAAAACCTAAAATCCAAACTAAACTATCATATGGATCTTGTAAAGTAACCCTTATAGATGCGATGTAACGTTGTTTTGGTAGAAATAACTTGATCAAATCTTAAGCTTTAAACCGTGTGTGATGGGAAAATGAAGATTCGCCAAGGTGTAAATCTTCACTTTTTGATTCCACTGAGCGATAGAGAGCTGCAGTTCCCTTGCAAAGACAGTGTTTAGAACAAGAAAATATCTAGTTTGGTTTTTCGAGGAGTGTGTTGATTCATATTTTAGTCTAGACAGGATTCCAATTTTTTACTTGAGAACAATAAAAACTAAGGATCTCACATTTTGCTAGCAAAAACCATTATGAGAAAGTAACATGCAAAACTTCCACCGCTCTCGCCTTAAAACGTAATAAAAACAGAACCGTTATTGGATAAGTAAGTTACATCGGGTCATTTGATTAGATAAAAATGCAGTGAACTAATATCGTATCACAGCAGATACACTAGTAATATTCTGAAGTTAATAATTTTACTGAATATCCATGCTGTGTTTATGGACACTGACATTTTCGGAATGTCTCATGCCTTCCTTAGAATGATGAAATCAAGTATTGCAAAGTCATATTAATGAAAAATTATAATGTTATCTAGTATACGTTAGAATAAATCTATATTTAAGAAACTTGATAAAAATATACTATAGTATAAAGTTTGACGTTGACAGAATAAGTGAGTTCAATTACAGAATGATGTAAACAGCCCCTTGGTTTTATGTACATGTACATGTATGTAAGAGAATATTATGCCATGCCTGTATACAAACAGTGTATAAAAATTTCCTACAACAGGCAAAAGGTAAAACTCTGTTTTAATTATATTCAAACGTTTAGTCTACTGCGGCTTTGTCAGTGAAAATTGGTTGACTAAAGTATCTGGATGAAACTACGCAACATACTGTAGTCAACCAATTTTAAATGACAAAGCGTTAGCAGGCAAAACGGTTGAATATATTTAAAATAGAATTTTAACTTTTGCCTGTTGAAGGAGAATTTTTGGGACTGCATGTAATCTATGAGAGATCTGAGCCCAATAGGAATAAGGTACTTTATTCCAAATTAAAACTTCAAAACACTATCTTTATAATGTTGAGGTCATTATTCCAAAACCGTCTCAGAATTTGATTAAACGTATTGGGAAGATGACAGAAAATTTTCGTATACAAGTTAATTTGAAACAAAAGGCGTTGCAATCATCTTTAAAATTGCTCTGTTGTTTGCAAACGGCAAACCAAATGACATTACATGTGATAGGATAATATCTAGAACACTGCCAGAACACCATTTATTTTTTAACAGAGTTTTTTAAATTTAAATAAATAAACCCACCTGAGTGTTATTATTCTTAAAAGCATAATTTATTAAAGTAGTGACTACAACAGCTTTGAAAAAAAAGAGTGAAAACTAAAGCAATTTATAAACAAATCTGTAAAAGTGGTTTAACGGAAAACTTTAGTAAGAATAGAATCTTTATTATGGATCTGGATATCGTGAAAAGATAATATATGTGCAGTAAGGTAAAAATGAATCTTAATGGCAATAATTGTGCCATGAATCGAAACCCTCATACCTTGGATCATAGGGACTTGGTGAAAGCGTTCTCTCCATTCCAGTTCCTGTACGTGGCTTTTCGGAAATCTGGAGTAAGAATCAAGCTGAAATGTGTATCTGTGATAACACCTATACCGTTTATTTCGCCTCTCTAACAAAATCTTCTACAGTACGTATGCTACCGACCCTTGATACGCTAAACATAGAATAATACATAAACAATAACGCTTACTCATCCTGGCCATTGTTGTCTTTCAGCAATATCAATTATCAGGGATTTCAAAGAGATATCAAGTTTGACTTGTAAAATGAAAATGAAAAGTAGGCGTCGGGTGTCTTGAAGTTTGAATAAGTTATGGCGAGAATTCGACGTCGGAAACGAGACTAGTAAAAGTCGCTTACGACGCGCAATGCTTTGTTTTAAAACCCGTGATTATATGTAGCTAACGATTCTTGGAAACTTATGCAGCACTTATCATTTCAAACAAACAAATATTTTTTTCCTTCTTTATTTCAAAGCTGGCTTAATCAAATGTCATTGCTGTTCTATCGTCATTATATTAGATAGCAGTTTATTTTCCTTACAAAAACATTTAGTTTGATCACTACATACTCACTGTACAGTACACTAACAACGGTATATACACTACACACTCACTGTACAGCACACTAATAACGGTAGATACACTACATACACACTTAACAGTATACTTATAACGGTAGATACACTACTTACACACTGTACAATACACTAATAACGGTATATACACTATATTCACACTATACAGTACACTAATAACGGTATATACACTACATACACACTTAACAGTACACTAATAACGGTAGATTTACTACATACAAAATGTGCGGTACACTAATACCTGTAGATACACTACATACACAATGTACAATACACTAATAACGGTAGATACACTACATACACACTTAACAGTACACTAATAACGGTAGATACACTACATAGTTACACATTGTACGGTACACTAATAAACGAAGATACACTACATACACAATGTACAGTACACTAATAACGGAAGGTTCCATCCTGTGGATAACAAAATTGTTTTAGTTTACTTCACCAGGAGACGAACCTTTCTATAATCGCCAAAAGGATCTTCATGCTCCAGTTCTTTGAGCTCTTTCTTCATTTTTGCAATTTCAGACTGCTGCTTTAGAATTTCTGATTCTTGTTTTAGCCGAATTAATTTTGTCTTGTGCTCTTCTTTCAGTCGTAAATATTCAGACGATTCTAAAAAACACAAATCACGATGTTAATAACGCAAATATCATTGTGAGCAGATAAAAACTAAAGGATAGTTTTAAATAACATTGTTTAACCTGGTGAAGGGCTTCTATCTTTCGTTGATTTTTCTTGTCCTTCCTGTAATAGAGTTAAGATCAAAGTTAGAGGGTCTGTTCATATAGCTTCAACATCTTCACAAGAATTATTGCAATTTTAAAACCAATAATGAAAATAAGATACCTATAGGTGTTTACTCGGGCTACCTAGTGTGACATAAATAAATTATCTTCGCATAACTGGGAAATACCATTAGAAGACAGAAGCAGAGGGGTGGGGAAGTTTCTTCCAGATACTTTTATGGATTTTTTTCTCAGAATAAATAATATATTTTATCCAAAGTGTACAACTGTGTTTCAACCATGAAGTGCACAAAATAAAAGCTTAACTTTTTGAAGATTCAAAATGAAAAATTTTAAAACTTTAATATTTCTAAATGTACACTAAGGCATATTACAGGCTATTTTGGTCTTTATGCTCTCTTGGTTTAATATTAAAAATACAAACTGATCTGCAAATATGATTAGCAAAACAAAAAATAGGAATTCGACAGTGCTATAATACCATCGAGAAAAATCATGAATCATGTTAAGGTAAATTGCATCTTAATAGTGTATTTAAAATAAGACACCTTTGTCCCCAGTATTGTGCATGCTAAATTTGTTCTGAGAAAAAATAATATTCAACAAATGAATAGTCCAAGGTTTATTGAAACGTTATTCAAAATGATCATTGCAACACCATAAAAATTAACCTTGGATACATGTGTTTTTTAATTTCTTATTAAAAGCACTTGGCTTCCTATCAGAGCCTATATGTCTAAACAACTAAGTATTGCATTTAGTAATTATTAAATATAATAAACTAAATTGTGGAGTTTTGTCAATCTGAAAAGCAAAAAAAAAAAAAAAAACCCTTCACTGCCCTCGGAGACGAATTGATACTTTTAAAAATTTCTTTGAAAAACCAGGAATTTTAAAAATTATATTTGACATCAAGCAATGACAGTCAAGGTTGCATTCTTTCTGACTGTCGATTTTTATTTATCATTCAAAAATCTTGTAATAAATTCTAGAGTAAGAAAAAGAAACTCACTGATGTTTTTTTAATTACTTAGTTCGGTAAAGTCAAGCCATTTTTTTAAGTAATTTTTAAACTGTATACAAAAAGTTAATTAAAATAGCATACATTGCAAACATTTGACAATTAGTTATCCGCTGTTATACCATCGGTCTCCTATCACCGTGTTACGAGGTAGTTGCAGTGATGATGACAATGATTGCCACCATGTTGTACATAAAATTTGTGATGGTGATGACATTGATGGCATAGGTAGTCATGGTAGTTAAGTCACGGTGATGGTGGTAGTGATGCTGATGCTGACAATGGCAGTGGTGATAGTGGTCCTGATGAAGGTGACATTATAACTCTATGATGATGATGACAATGATGGTGATGATGATATTGATTGTCCTGACAATACGACGATATTGGTGGTGGTGACAACGACGGTAGTGGTGGTCCTGATGAAGATGACGGTATTAAATGGTGATGATGAAAATGATGATGGTGGTGATGATGGTAGTCATGTAACGGTGATGGTTGTCACGATGGTGGTAGTGGTGGTCTTGATAAAAGTGACGGTATTATATGGTAATGATTACGATGATGGTGGTGGTAATGGAGTTGGAAATACAAGTGATGATGGTTGTTTTACATGTGGTGATGATTATGACGATGATGTTGGTGATAAGGAAAAAAATGAAAAACACAAACAAACGAAACCTGGTTTGTAAGAGAAAAGCAACATTTACATAAACACTTAGCCAAGTAATCCTAATAATTTTTGTATGTTATCATTATGGAAATCATTTCAAATTGATTCAGACACTCATTGGATTGAAATCTAATTCATAACATTATAGCCTCTTTCTCACATAAAAAGTTCAGCTATTCAATATCAAATATATTGTAAAGGTTACCCTAAGCAACTTTAACTCCTGTTCAAGTCTTTGGTTGTGTAATTGCTGTGCCATGATTTGTTGTTGGAGTACTGGGTCCATGCCAACGAATCCTTCAACAAAAATAAGTCATTTCATATAAAGCTGCTTTGATGATGCAATTGAGATTATGATGCTTAATAAAGGAAACATAATTCAAACCACACATGGACAAAACCTGGTCTGTTGTTTGTTTTCAGAAGATGAGCTTCATTCTCTAGCTCCCGGATCTGGTTTAACACGATAGGGTTACTTCCTCCTCTCTCCGTATAAATGTGCTTCAACATCCTAAAAAACAAAACATAAATGCATCTCCATTAAAATAAATAGGACATATAAACACATACAGTGACAAAGAACTCAAAAATATCTGAAGTCCAGATGTGAAAGGAACTCATTAACTTCCTTACACTAATCGGACGTTTTACATACTACTGGGCAATTCATATGGCAGGGGTGTCACTATGTAGGTAAACACTGAAAACAAACTTTGCAGTATGAATACCGACAAATCTCTCTACAAAGCCCCCTTTACAACAACAAAGTAAAATTTAGAGGGTACTCACTTCAGCTCATCTATAATGTCTCCTCCAGAAAAACTGCCTAAGAAAGATGGGGAGAACTGTGATGCTTTTTTGGGATCGTAAAGTACCAACTGACCTGCATTCAAAATAAAAAAATGAAGTTAAATATATTGATTCTGGCATAAAATTGGAGCACAAAAGTCAAAACAAAAAGCAATTCCGTTTTTGATGTTACTTAATAATATTTCGGCCGTCACCCGATAACCATCTTAAGATGATGATCAGGCTACTGTTTTGGATATTAACCCTTTACCATCCAGGAAGTTTTTCGTGTTTTTTTGTATCAAAACAATAAATTAGCTTTCTCTAATCTATATTAGGCATTGCCATGGAAACATCCCACGTTGTTTAGTACCCAGGGATCGTGTTTTTATTTTGTGAGGCGATTTCGTCGTTGAAGTGTCTTGTCGCTGCTGTAGCCGCCATAAAAAAGGGATTTTTGCTAATTTTGGAGCCTTTTTTGCCTCTCTTCACAACTGGATAGCATCATGAAGCTTAAAGGTAGCATTTGAGCTTACTTCCTGAAAGAAACCAGCGAGGTGTCACATTTTTTAGCGATTTTTATGGCATATTTTTACTCGATGGGTTTTCAAAGGCGCCAAAAGAAGTTGGCTTTGAAGCTCGAAGAGAGGTAAATTCACTGAATTGCCAAAGCATTTTTTGGAAGTTTTGACGACTGAGAAACACTGCACGCATAAAATTTTGGCAGAACTCTGCGGAGGTTTTACACTTAATAAAAAAGATGATTACTGCAGGAATAATTCAAACATTTGAATGAGCCTTGCGATGCGGTTAATAAACCACCTTTCATATTTCTGAATGGAGAAAAAGTTACTAGAAGTGATATGAAAATGTTTAAGCATCCAGTGTATATAATATTACAAAACAAAATAAATCGTTTACTGAAAATATTCGTAAATGTTGCAAAATTTTATAATATTTCCAGTAAACCATTTATTTTGTTTTATAGTTACTAGACGTTTTTAACTGAAAATGAAGTTTCACCTTTTAGAATATGAGCGAGATATTCTATTTTCAATTATTCACTTAATTTAAATTCGACGTCAGAGCGATGCTAAGCTAGCTAAATCCTTGTAAGAGCCCAGTGACCCATGGGGCAGGCGCTTATCTCCGGTTTCCGTATTGTTAAGCAGATGAGAGTCATTTACTCCCCTTGGACGGGACACTAATCCATCGTAGGTTATCTCCCAGCAGATGCTGGTACTCATTTACCTACCCCAAAGGATTGGAAAGCTAAGTTGGCGTAGGCGGAAAAGAAGGCCACACAAATATTCGAATCTCGGCAAAGTGCAGGGATCGAACTGGGGACTTTGTGGCTGCAAAGCAGAGATCTTACCAACTGCGCCAACCACGTCCACAGATGCAAGTAATGAAAATTACACTTAGAAAAATTACAACTGCGTTTAAAGCAAGTGACTTCATAGGGAACATCTTTTCGACAATAAACTAGTATTAGAGATTTTAACAGATAGCAATTTGAATAGATTTCTTCGTCATAGAACATGTTATCAATCATTTGGTCTTACTGTCTGTTTCCAGGTTTCCTAGAGAGGCTGAATTTCTAAAAAAGAGGAACAACAATTCAGAATTTACAAAATAGAATTTTAGCACACATTAATTGTTTTTAAAAACTAGGGGTAAACAGAGCTTAGACAATACAGCTGGGAAACGGTATCTTTAGTGTTCAAAAAACTATTTTTATGACTTATCAAGAGTAGTCAAACGAAATGTCAAAACATTCCATCCATTCTAGCTGGAAGACCAAATATTCCATTCATACTAGTTGGAAGAGGAATATTTCCACTCATACAGTACTAGTTGGAAGAAGAAACATTCCATTTATACCAGTTGGAATATGAAACATTCCATTATTACAAGTTGGAAAAAACATTCCATTCATACCGGTTGGAAAACGAAACATTCCATTCACACTAATTCGAAAAGAAAACATTCCATTCATACTAGAAAAGGAAAAGGAAACATTTCATTCATATCAGTTGGAAGACGGAACATTTAACTGATACTTAACATTCCATTCCTACAAGTTGGTAGACGAAACATTTGATCGATACTAGTTGGAGGACAAAACATTCTATTCATACCAATTGGAAGGGAGACAGGTCTCTATTTCTGCATACACCAAGTTTTAGGTACAAACAGTGCTTGTGCAGCACATATCGCTGACCGTTTAACAGAATAGTTTTGCGTTGCTATCTATTCTGTCTCTTCACACATAATAACACAGTAACTAGCTACACAGTATATTATGATTGTGTCTTTACCTGTCATGTGGAACGTTGCTATCCATTCTTTATCTTCACACATAATAACACAATAACTGGCTACACAGAGTATTATTGTGTCTTTACCTGTCACGTGGAACGTTGCTATCCATTTTTCCACTTCACGCATAATAACACAGTAACTAGCTACACAGAGTATTATTGTGTCTTTACCTGTCACGTGGAACGTTACTATCCATTCTTCATCTTCACACATAATAACACAGTAACTAGCTACACAGTGTATTATGATTATGTCTTTACCTGTCACGTGGAACGTTGCTATCTATTCTTCCTCTTCACACATAATAACACAGTAACTAGCTACACAGTGTATTATGATTGTGTCTTTACCTGTCACGTGGAGCGCTGCTATCCATTTTTCGACTTCACACATAATAACACAGTAACTAGCTACACAGTGTATTATTGTGTCTTTACCTGTCACGTGGAACGTTGCTATCCATCTGATCGGTCTTCAAACGCTGTACCTTTTTCTCAAGATTATCCTAAAATAACAATAGCAAAGATAATTTTCCTTTTAAAGTTTTACGTTGCTTTTCTTTCAGGCCAAAACATAATGCAGTTGCGAAGGAAGCGAGATGGGGGGGGGGGGGGGC
>JAOTRI020108185.1:0-13316 GCA_028564885.2 Zoanthus sanctaehelenae | reverse complement strand
CGTTGCCAGCGTGGTTGGTCCTTGTGGTGTAGTGGTTAACATGTCGGACTAGTAAACCGAAGATGTGGGGTTCGATTCTAGGGCTATATATGTTATTTTTCTCTTATTTCTTTCTATAATATATAATTGAACTAGTGCTTTTATAGCACTTTTGTACTGTAAACTGTTTTTTTTTGTAAACTCTAGGTGGAAATAAAATAAAGAGAGTTTACTTTATGTCTTTGAATTTTTTTCATTAAACCAGCAGTTGAGTGTCTCACATGCTTTGGCTTCTTATAAGTCTTTTACCTGCAGTAGTAAATGCAACTGGCCCGTCCCCTTTCTTTGTATAGCCAGAAATCTCGATTCCATATTTTGCAAATATTTCAAGATTGTTTAGCTCAATGAACAGGGTGAGATATGACAAATGTCTGACTTTCACTTCCTGTTTGTCTGCTTCCTCTTTTCCAATCGATATTAGCCAGTACTTTAAGGTGTAACCAAGTATGAGGCCGTTGGTGAATTCAATCGGTATTGGTTGCCAGCTAACAGGAATTGAATCTGTGGCAAACAAACTCTGCGCAGCAAGTTTTTGTGGAGGTGCACTGGGAACTGGTGAAAAAAGATAGTGAAAAAGAATGGAAAAGAAAAAAAGTATTATTTATACACGTTAAATCGTTTTTGCATTGTTAAAAGGTAATGTTTGTGAAATGTGGCTTTAAAGAACAACGTCAAACGCGCTAGGAGGTAACTTGAAGGCACTATTTTGGGCGTGGTGGACACATTGGTAGTGGTTTTACCCTTTTAAACTGCCATCTTACTATTTTGTGAGGTAGTCGAATATAGCTAAAGTTTGTGATATGAGTTAAACTTGATTTCATCGTACAAGAATTTCCCTTTTCACAGCAACATGATATTCATTTGACAAATATTCCGTTTCAAAAAAACAATGCAACGTTTCATGCTACTTATGCTATAATTAATTTTTATAGCCAAATTTTACTAGCACTGCTCTTTTTACAACATTTTCAACATACTGCCATTAATAAATATTTCATTTTTCAAAAAAATACAAAATTCATTGTCAAAATATATTCTCATCAATAATACTAAAAATATCCTTTTCGCACGAAGTATATCAGGTATAGATAGTACATTAGTGGTAGTTGCCAACATGAAGCCACGATAATAGTCAATGTGGCAACGTTAATAGCAAGCTCCACGTGCCCCTTAAAACCGCCAAAAAGATATTTATAAGCCTATTGCTAGCAACCATAGCCAGCTGTTGTTAGCCTTCTCACCAAGCATGTATCAGCTTAAGACAGATTAGGGATACAAGGTTAAATGAAATGGTTATTGAAGCACCCAGTTTAAGTGGCTTCGAATTATGCTTGCTTTTGCTGGACAAGATTTACAGTCTCAATTAAGCAATGCTAACTACGAACACAATTACTTCATTACTATGTTGTTGCCAAGACGTTCACATGAATGAGTGAAGTCTGAAGTCCAGAAGTACATTGATTTCGATAACAAATAAAATTAAAGAAATATACAAAACAATCGTTATCAAGTATCTCAAACAAAATTTTCTAAAAAAAACAAACAAACCACGGAACTCCTAAGAATAGACTTCATGTACATATTCGGAAGGAATATATATATTGCATTTACTACTCAACATGAAAAACAAAAACAGTCTACAAGAAGGGAGTGTTAATAAATTATGCTACTTACTTGGGAGAAAGGAGGGGGGGAGGGGGCAGGATGCTCGTCCACGTGAGGTATATGGGTACATGTTGTCCTTTAGTGTATGGTTTTTGAGCTCTACAGTCTGCAGTAGGTTATTATACTTGCCTTAGGTCTGGAATAGGGTATCATATTTTCCTTAGGTCTGCGGTAGGGTATCATATCTGCCTTAGGTCTGTGATAGGGTATCATATGTGCCTTAGGTCTGTGATAGGGTATCATATGTGCCTTAGGTCTGGGATAGGGTATCATATTTGCCTTAGGTCTGGGATAGAGTATCATATTTGGAATGGGTCAAGAATCTAATTTTTTGGAATAGGATACAATTTCTGCTGTTGAGCTAAGAAAAAATTCATCGTCATGAACAAAACGACTAGCACAGATCTGACGCCTGTCCACTAAATTTGCTAATGGAAATGGTACAGTTAGGCAGTTTTAAACGCATGTTTACTTAGGGGGAGGGTATCAGTGTTAAAAACATTCATAGGTCTGGGATAGGTTCAGGGTTTGGAGCTTAGGGTGGCACAACCCGCCAAACAAAATAGAGTAACCCTCTCTCCCTCAATCCTTCCCCATCCTCTCCTTCCTTCTGGGTTACAATTCAAAAGTATTAACAAAGAGTAGAGAGCCGCCTTTCTTGAAAAAAATATGACAATAGGAGAAAGGCACTGGGATTGGGTCAAAGTTTTGGGGTTAGGGAGGTATATACCCTTACCAAAAGTTAATAGAATACTCACCCATACCTCCCCCTTTTCCCCCTTCTACCTACCACCAGTTTCTGTCTCAATAGTGTAGTTGGCTTGTGTTCCAAAGCCTTTTTTTGTAAAGGCCTGAATGTTTATTCTGTAAGTCGTGAATTTCTTCAGACCATAAAAGGCAAATGAAGTACTATTCACGCTGAGTATGTGCCTTATAGGATTGGCAGGGTCATGAAGGGACGCAATTTGAACATTGTATCCGATAATAAGACCATTTCTGTACTCCTCAGGTACTAGTTCCCACGACATTAAAATGCTTTCAGAGCTTAGAATTTCTAAGACAACATTAGCTGGAGGTGATGTTGGAACTGAAAAACAACAAAAATATAATGACTAATGTAAAACTTCAAAACAAATTTTTACTCAATTATTTAATTGCAAAGTGGTAAAAAAAATCCCAAAATCAAATGCAGAAGCTACACATTTAAGATAAAGAGAGGACTTTGTGAATGATAATTGTTCCTAAATCGTCATTTTCCGTTGGGCTCTCACTTATTTATTTCATTTTGTAAAATAATGGTACAAATAAAGCAATCATTCATTTTTATTGCTGCAAAATAAGGCGGACTTTGGCGATGAGGGAGGGCTATCTTGATTATTTCAATATTCAAAATTAAAAATCCGACAACACACATAGCGCTATATCGTTATTGGGAAACTAAATACATGATCTACAGACCGAATTCATAAACATGGCCGCCACGCGGATTAAGACTGGGGCGAACATGGGATCGAGGCCATTTTGGACGCTTTCAATTAACTGTGTCCTAAAATGCCTCAATCTCATGTTCGCCCCAGTCTTAATCCGCATGGCCGCCATGTTTATGAATTCGATCTAGAAGGAACAAGTTTTTCTTGTAAATAAATAGTTGAATAAATCAATTATCCAATCAATCATCATTTAATCAATCGACCGAACAAACAAACAGTCAGTCAATTAGTCAATCATTCATTAAATTAGTTAGTTACTTAATGCAACAATCATACAATGAATTAATGAATAAGTCAGTCAGTCAGCTAATCAATCAATCAGTTAGTGAATCAATCAGTTTTTAGTTAATCGGCTAAAAGGTTAGTTTGTCAAACAAAATATGATGCTGAATATGATGCTGTATTAATATATTTAGGATATCTTCTTCTTATGTCTGACGTGATTGATTGTTTTTTATCTGTTTAAATCTAGGATTTAAGTGCTATAATTTTTTTTTGTTATTCCGTTCAACCACAACTGTCAAAGTATAGGGTTATTATTAGTCAATCAAATCTTGATAGATTAACGTATTAGATATAAAATATTAACACGACGCACTGTGTTCCTCGGTGATAAAATCTTTGACTTCACTTCTTGGTCCGTTAAGTTCTTCACGCATGCCCACTACGTACAGTGAGTAGACACTAAAAGGGTGTAGCCCTTCAAGGGTAACTGTTGTAATTTCAGGGTTCGCTGTTATATTTTGCAGATTTGAATCTTTGTTGGGACGTTTCTTTATGAAATAAATACAATAGGAAATATCGTAGCTCCGATTTGACCGGATGGGCTGCCACTTTACCACAGACCGAAATGCACTGATGTTGCAAACCACAATGTTGGTTGGTGCAGCTAAGGGTCCTGCAGCAACAATGAAATTCTTGTTTCAACAAAAAATTGTCACCAGCACTGGAATGCACAATCCTTTTAATTTATTTTGTGAAGAAAAATTGACAGCAATGTTATAATTCATTGAATGGCTATGTTGTAGTTAACTTTTTATTCTAACTATTTAATTTTTTCTAAGTAGTTATTTTTTTCCAACTAGCTAGTTAGTTTTTTTTAACAAGTAAATTTTTTTTCTAACTACGTTATTTTTGTATCAACTGTCTGAAAATAAAAAATCCTTTTTTTCTTTTATTTCTTTTATACCCTTTTTATTCCCCTCTTATACCCTATTCCTAAACTCCCACTTCACTACATTTTACCTACCCACATATAACCCCACTCTTACATTTATTTCTTTTTCTTTTTTTTGGTACTCACGAGGATTTGAACTCTCAACCTCTAGATCTCTACTTCTCTTCCTTATCCACTTAACCACACAAGCAAACGTTGCAATCCACTCTATAATTCTCAACCTTATAACTTATAGGTCCCAGCTGTCTCACCACTATAATGACTATAACTTAGTCATTAAAAATAAACTAGTTAGAAAAACCTAACTAGTTACAAAACAAGCAACTGGTTAGAAAAGAGCTAAGTTGCTGGAAAAAAATTGACTTGTTTGAAAACAAAATTAACTGAGACAAAAATTAACTACAACAGCTACCTAAACAGATTACAAAAATTATAACAAGGTTGCTGGTTATCTCACAGTTTTAAAGATTAAAGATTTGGCTGGAAAGGCACGAAAGAAGAAATGGTGGTTTACTAACCTATATTGACTATGCGTATATGTGCCTTTGTTCAGGTATGGACTAGTTGTAACCCTAATTTAGGCTAGAACAGGGCGTTAAATACGATCGTGGTGATCTTCACGGAGGCCTGCGAGCTGTTTTTTGCCTCCGTGTTGATCTGTCAGAACTGTGAAGCTTTTTCATCAAAGCACAAAAACGATTGACGATAAACTTTTTCATAAGGTAAATCATAAAGTTACGAATATTTTCAACGTTGGCATTTGCTTCAGGTTCTTGCTGTACGTGCAACTAGCTTTACGATCATTTTGTTTTACGACTGAGCTTTTGTTACCATAGGTACGTCCGTCGTGGAAGCGCACGCGCCTCTAAGTTAGAATATGGCTCCAAAAACGCTGCTCTCGATCCAGTCTACTTTCGCAGAATCGAATGGTTCTCCGTCTTGAAAAAATATTCCGATGTTTAGGACCTCTATTGAACTCCTCTTTTGACTGAACACTAATCCATCAAAGGTTAGCTTCTAGCAGATTCTAATAATCATTTACTACCCCGGGCGAAAAAAGAAGCTGATTCATTTAGGTGGAAAAGAAGATAACACAAATTTATGTTGAAAACTCCCTAGAGTCGGCCATCAAACTGAGGAGCTAAAGCTAAATCTTTTACGAGCCTAGTGGCCCATGGGGCCGATGATTATCTCCGGTTTCTGTAGTGTTAAGCAGATGAAAGTCCTTGACTCCCCCTGGACGGGACACTAATCCATCGCAGGTTAGCAGTACCAGCAGATGCTAGTAGCCATTTACCTACACCGGGAGGATAGAAAGCTGAGTTGGCTTAGGCGGAAAAGAAGATTACACAAAGCAAAGTGCAGGAATCGAACTGGGGACTTAGTGGTTAGAAGGCAGAGATTTTAACAACTGCGCCAACCATGTCCGCCCTCCAACTGAGGTACTTATAGTTTAAAGGCAGAGATCTTACCTACTGTATGTCAAATGTTCAATAAACTGTAAAATATTTTTTATTTACCTCCTATTGTTGATGCCTGAACCGTGACCGCCGGACCAACCATGACAGTAAAAGCTAACACAGAGATATTGTAGGCTGTAGAGTGATTGAGTCCTTTGATGGTGCATTGCAAAGTTGATGAATTAATAGTAATATAATTGGATTGATTAGGAAATCTCGAAACGGCTTCCATATACGTAAGATGATACCCTCGTAGAATACCGTTGAGAGAAGCAAGAGGTGGAGGTTTCCAGCTAACTGTGATGGTGTATACAGTTATATTTGTGACCAGCAGGCGTAGGGGGGCCATATTTGGAGCTAATAGAAGAAAAGATAAAAAAAACAGACATTCTTGAGAAGAGATATCTTGTGTTTTTACTAGAAATTGAAAAACATTACCTAACTTAGGATTATAATCTATATCGTGGTGGAAGCAGAATCGTTCATCATTCCTAAAGCATTTTAAAAAGCTAAATCCTTAAGCTCAAGGTTGCCCGTGGAGTCAGCGATTATCTCTGGTTTATGTAGTGTTAAGCGAGAAATGTATTTGACTTTCCATGCAGGGGATACTAATCCATCTCAGATTAGCTAAATCCTTTACAAGCCAAGTGGTCCATGTTGCCAGCTCGTATCTAGATTTATATAGTGTTAAGCAGATTAGAGTCTTTGCCTCCCCCCACTTGGGAGGACATTGACTCATCGCAGGTTAGGGCATAGCAAACTCTAGTACTCATTCCCTACTCCAAATGGATGGAATGCTGAGTTGGCTTAGCAAAAGAGAAAGTCACACAAATAAAAAAATCCGGGGACTTTGTAGCTGCAATACAGAGATCTTACCAACTGCGCGAACCACGCCCGCTCTATAGAGTATTTAGCACAGCAATTATTATATGATTCATTTTAAAACTTATTCTATATTTCATTATCTATCAAAACCATTATTTCATAACAGGTGTGATTCATAATTAAAATTCCCGCTTTTAAACCGAATATATAAAACAAGAATATAAAGTATAAACGTATAAAGGTAAACATTTAGACTATTAGAAAATAATTTTTATGTTACCAAATTACCAACAGGCTATGAAATAATTATTGGAAAGCAAAGGCTGTTCGTTATGAAGTTGTAGCATGACAAAACAAAACTAAATATATATCTCAAATATCTTTATTCATTAGACTGTAAACGATAGTTTTTCTAGATTTTGTATTTAACGATGTTGTATAATAAAAAAGTAATATTATTTATACTCGGATTTTGGACTAGCTGAGAAGCTAATTTCTCCGAGTTTAACACACTTAACACACATACTAGACGGTTAAAAACCTCAACTGATTGGAGGTTGCTTATTTACACTGGCTCCTTATTTAGGCAACGTGTTTCCAGTTTATCTTAACTCTTACCTCCTTGCAGCGTTTGAGCATACGTGTAGAGGCTGCGTCCATAAAACTTGCCATTATACCCAGCAACTTCAATAAAGTAGCGAGTGAAAGCATTCAATCCAGTAAGCTCCACACTTTTAGTAAACACATTTACCATGATATACTGCGTCTTGCTTAATTTTTGAAAGGCGTGATAATTTATTTTGAAATTTGTTGTACCTTCTTTCACCTGCGATGTCCAGGTTACATTTATGCTGTTTGCACTCGTACCATAGGCTTTAATCACTAACGGTCTGTATGGTACTATAGGGAGAATAAACCAATTTCATATGTGATAAGAGCTAAATCATATGCATTCCCTGTGGGGGAAGGGGGAAGGGGGAGCAATAGTATTTTTGAGATAAAAAATAAAAAAACAGTAACTATACAAAATAAGAAAAATAAAAGTTAGAACTTGATAGGAATTAAACGATGCTACAATACTTTTTTCATACTGATAGCACCTCAATGCACAGAGGTGTATCATCAAAAAAAATATGGTGTTTTAAGATATTAGAGCTCTATTGCGATTTTCGATAACTTTCCCCGGTGCACCGTTAAGACTGGTTTATACATTTCACATAAAAGAAACATAGATGTGTCTGAACCGGGCGGGCATAAGCATAAGAAAGTGGGGAAAATTATCATTTTCTTGCGCTTATGCCGTTCAATTACTGTTGTGAACCACTCTCGTATTAGGGGGAATGCCTGCGGTTTTTCTTACGCCATTCTAACAATAAGTTTAAAAAGAGTAGTTACATTATGATGGTAAATAGGTTAAGGGAACTTTAAAAAGCTTGCTAAATCTTTCGAGCCTAATGATCCATGGAGTCGGCGCTTATCTCCGGTTTCTGTAGTGTTAAGCGGATGAGAATCTTTGACTCGCCCTGAACGGGACACTAATGCATTGCAGGTTAACTCCCAGCAGACGCTGGTACTCATTTACCTACCCTGGGAGGATGGAAAGCTGAGTTGGCTTAGGCGGAAAAGAAGGCCACACAAATAATCAAAATCTTGGCAAAGTGCCGGGATCGAACTGGGGGAATCGTGGTTGGAAAGCAGAGATCTTATCAACTGCGCCAACCATGTCCGCCAAAGGAAACTTTAAAACCCAGGTTGTAAATAAAAGGGAGTTGGTACGACCACAGTAAGCACAAATCATAAAATGTTATAAGTCAAAAACACCATAAAAGATTGTATGTTTCCATTAAAATTGTAAAATTTATAGTTTTATAAAGGAAATAACATCTTTCATACAATTTTAAAAAAATGAGTAAAATCTTCGCGCTGCCTAACTCACTGCAAACAAGTAAAACAGATTTCTTCTTATTTGAGGCTCTTTTTGTGTAAAGAAAGTTGTTTATGTTATGTTTTTAAATCCTTGTTTTTACCTTTGCAAAGGTTGTGAGAAATATTGAGCATGTGCTGGTAATAGCAACTATTCTCGAATTCTCCCAAACGTTAATTATTATTTTCACCAGACATTTTGTAATGTATTAATCATCCCTCTTCCAAAACCCTAGATTCGCCCCCGGGGCGACAGGGACGTTTACCGTAACTTACTGTCAAAATGTGTTTTTGCGAACACTGCTTTGCTAAGTTTTCCATATCCTTGATGTGTAACGACTTGAACTCGCATCCCATACCAAGTGTTACTGCTCAAACCATAAACGCGCTTCGAAGTACAAGTGCTGCAATGCCATTTGGTGTCTATCGTCTTATTGTTTAGTTCTATGTAGATGGTGTAGCATTTGAATGTGCCGTAATCTGGATTGGCAATGTCTGCACGAGTCTCCCAACTTATCGTCATTGAATTACGATCATTAGCAGTTGCTTTTAAGCCGCTCACTTCGTGTGGGTAAACTGAAATACGATTTGAACAGAAATCACAATCACGCATTTTGGGGAATTGGGGTGGTCAGGTGGTTGGTGGTCGTATCTCCCACTGCTGTGATGAGGGTTCGATTCTGACCTTGAATTTAGGCGGCGTGAGCTATTGATCGGTTTAAATCTCACACTGTAGGTTTTCTCCGGGCACTTCGGCTATGTTTTTCTTTTTAATACTATTGTTTTGCCCCACCATCATGCATTAACAGCATACGCCTTCAGTTGTTTCCCATCCGACCTCCTAAAGCGTCATCCTGTTGCCTACTGCTAACATTAACCTTAACACTAGCCCTAGGCATAGCCCTGTCCCTGTCCCTAGCCATAGCCCTGTCCCTAGCCATATCCCTGTCCCTAGCCATAGCCCTGTCCCTAGCCATAGCCCTGTCCCTGTCCCTGTCCCTAGCCATAGCCCTAACACTAGCCCTAGCCATAGCCCTGTCCCTAGCCATAGTCCTGTCCCTGTCCTTAGCCATAGCCCTAACATTAGCCCTAGCCATAGCTCTGTCCCTAGCCATAGTCCTGTCCCTGTCCTTAGCCATAGCCCTAAAACAAGCCCTAGCCATAGCTCTTTCCCTAACCATAGCCCTGTTCCTGTCCTTAGCCATAGCCCTAACACAAGCCCTAGCCATAGCTCTGTCCCTAGCCATAGTCCTGTCCCTGTCCTTAGCCATAGCCATAACCTTATCCCTAACCCTTACCCCTAACCCATAGACCATAGCCATAGACCTAGCCTTAGCCCTAGCCCTAACCCTTACCCCTAACCTTAGCCATAGACCTAGCCTTAGCCCACTCCCTAGCAATAATCTTCTTCTTAATGGTATTAATGTCGAAAAAGAATGGAACAATTTAAAAAAAAAGTTTTATGTTTTTTAATCTTACCGTTTGATACGTTAAAAAAAATCAGTTTAGCATCAAGTGCTCCAAGTTTTTCAGTGGAGTTTAACTCAAAGGCCAGCAGCTCCATTTCTTTATAATGAATTCCATTTGGATATTTAACAGAGAAAACAACACTCACACTGCCCAACCTGAAATAGATAATTTGTATCGATTGCCATTTATCTATATATTTATGAAGACCTATAGGCTTCAACTGAGGGAGAAACCTAAAATAGATCATTTGAATCAAGTATTATGGCAAAAAACTAAAGACTACTCTTGAATCTCATTACAAATTTAGAAGACCATGAAACCGGCAATTATATCAAGTTTCTGTGATATAACGGGAAACTAATCCGTCAGAGGTTAGTTTCCTGCAATGCTAGTATTAATTGTTTTGCTCACCTTTTTGCGTGTTGGAAAGTTCGTGCATCAGTTTAAGGATGGCATATTATCACAGACATTAAATAGTTTGCTGTAATGTTAAAATCGATCTATAATTATCATGCAAGAAATGCTTATCTATTTTATATTCTAAAATGCAGGACTACATAGAATAAAAGAAAATTTGCGCTAAAGTATCAAAGACCAAAAATGTTTAAACTCCTTAAACAGAATTATTCAAACTGCCGTTTCTTTACTATCCCTTTCTTTTAATTTTCTTCATGTGAAGTTTATGTGTATTTTGCTTAATATATACCTATATTAGATACATATTGGCCAAGACATTTTCATTTTATATTTCAGCCTTTGATCAGGAGGGTCATCTCTTTTGATGAGTTTTCCTTGCCACATTCTTTGTTTTCAGTCTCTTTAAAAAAACCTGTTTTAATCATCTGTAACTTTAAGTGGTTACTAATAAACTGAAATTAATACATATATATATAATATCCCTGAACTGGAAACTAATTCAATAAACGTTAGGTTCTGAAAAAGATTCGGGTAAATTTGATCAACCTCGTAAACATGGACTCTCTTTAGCGGTCAGAATTTGGCAATTGATCTGTTAACCTTAAAAAGGAATCTTCAGTAGTCTGACATTAATCCAATAACAGAAAAGCTTCCATAGGAATCTGGTATTTGATAAAATTTTGTATTTTAAATGTAATAAGTGTTTCAAGCAATCGTTGATTACTTACCGAAATTGCATTTGATGAACCACAATACTATTATGAACCCTTGATACACTTGAATTTTGTATTGTTTGTGCTACCTACAAAGTATAAAGTTTAGTTAAAATGTTAAAACAGAATGTAAATTTACCTTTTAAATCTATTCTAGAAACAAACATTTACAGAACATGTGAAGTAGTTCAGAGACGATCGTTATTTGTTACAACCAAACATTCAAAGATGTTTTCTACAACTTATTGACTGATCGGTCTTGTAGGCCTAACTCTTTCAAGCTTTCACATAGTAAGATGCACGCATTTTTTATAAGAACCAGTAAATTTTTAATCTGAGCCTCATCGTTCTAACTTAATTTCTTGGCGATTTCATTCAAATTCTTTGTAACTCTGTTGGTTATATTTCTAGCAACTGAAATGGAAGAAAAAACATAATGGAATCTATGAAGGCATACAAAACGATGCACCTCGCATTTTGGAATATATGCAAAGACTTCGTGTGTTTAATTATATTGCGTTACTAAGTTAATTTATAAGATATAGTGAAGTCTCTATGTAGAACAATTCCATAGATATTCGGAGCCCCAAGCTGAGATTGTTTTCAAGTTGATCTTGAATTTTTGGCCAATTTGAGCCTCGTTTCAAAAAGAATTGTTCTTATAAAAGACGTGTATATCAAACAAAGTATACCTACCAACATCATCATCATCAATACCATCAATCAGTTTCGTCATCATCACCATCATTGTTTTCATCATTCAGTCAAAACCTAAAATTGCTATGTTGCCTGGTAGCTTCACACTGTTATCAATTACGTTAAAAATGTTTGAAAAAGATTAAAAATCGAGCTTTAGGAGATAATGGAAAATCATTACCTTTTTGTGTTAAATGTTCAATCTTTACGTTTTCGTTTAGTTATGTATACGATTTCAAGTATTTCACAGTTTAATTTAACTTACATGACATTGATTTTATATGCTGGGCAGAGGGTTTAGCAATTACACCATTTTATCCTGATGTCACGGAGGCATAGTCCAAAAGATCGATTTGAAACCCTTTTATAAACATTTTTTAACTTTTAATTTGTTTTACCATTGCTATGCTATAAAATTTTTTTTTATAATATCATAATCATTTTCTTCTGAACATCATTATATTTTCGCCATAATGATTACTTCAGTCGTCATCAGCTAAGTTATTCTCATTGTTTTCCAAATTCATTTTGATTCCTCGTCATTATTATCATCAACTTCTTTTTCATCACAATCACTATCAACAATATCTTCATCCTCCTCATCATCATCAGAGTATTAAATGTTATCATCAACATCGTTTTCATGGCCTTTATCTTATTCCTCAATATTACAATATTATTCATTATCATCACCATCATCATCAATATCATCAAAATTTTCACTGTCATCATTGTCATGATTATTATTATTATTATTAATATTTTGGCCTGATTTCGCTGTAGCAGATTTCTCGATCTATAGAACGTAGATCTGTGAAAACCTTAAATCCTTAGTGTTTAGATATATCTGCAAAAGGCTGGAACTTCCTGTTTGCGGTAATCTAAGTAATTTTTTTTTTCTTACAATAAATCTGGCTTAAATGTCTGCTCTCCCTCCTTTGATATATTCAATCCAAAACTGCACTCAGTAAAGCTCTAAGTCATCTCCAAATTTAGACATCAAAGATTTCTGGTCCTCAACTAGCTCGCACGAAAATGACCAATACGATTTATTCAAAACAACGTTAACTAAAGATATGATTAAAGACTTCCATGCTAATCGAGAACATAAACTATTCCACAATCTGGTCTCCCAAGGGTTCTTCTTTAATAAATGATTCTTTGTCCAAGCTAAACAGTATTTAGTCATCCTGTACAATCTAAATTGCCTAAAAATATCTATAATCTTACAAAATTCGATATATAAACAACACACTTCCAGCAAGAAAAACCTTACAAAATGCTTACAATTGGAAACTACCTGTAAAGCAGTGAGGTATGTAAATGTATATTGCATAAAACTACAATAAAATTTCCATAATGAGACAAAACACTCGAAAATTGCTTCTGTGCTTCGTGTGTCAGCTCTTTTAGATTACTAACGCTCAGCTCTCTTAACAAC
>JAOTRI020108174.1:0-13316 GCA_028564885.2 Zoanthus sanctaehelenae | reverse complement strand
CGGTTTGGCGGTCATACACCAAATTCTTCACACTCAAATACTTCTCTCAATTTACTCACTCTCCACCAAAATTTAGGATAGAGAGTGGCCTTAAGCTTTATAAGAACTTCAATTTCTTAATAAAAAATAACTTCAATATCTTTGGGAAAAAGTTTGACAGATTTTTCTATGGACTTTGGCTGCTGTCACTTGACGACTTGACTTTTCTTGTTTCACTTCCTTTCACAGGAGGAAGAACTTGGCATTGATAGGTGAAGATCAATACTTTCTATCTGGCAGTTTTAAAAAGAGCTCGGAAGAAAAGAACTGGAAGTGCTTGTCTTAGTAAATGAAGCTGCACTATTTAATTCTGTAGCTTGTTTGTTCTTGCTTGAGTTGGACAAAATCTAAAAGATTTCTTGTTGTCTGTTTGCCATGTTTTGCAATGCAAGCAACGACAAGCACAGAAAAATACTGTTGCGTACCCACATCCGGGACATTTGGTAAAATTAATAACTTTTTCATATTTTACTCCAGTGAAATATAGAAAAAATCAGTGGACAGGTATAGTTTCTGGTATTTTACTAGTAACCATATATTAAAAGTTAATATTAAACTGTCACTAGCCTTGTATATTTAACAATTATTCCAAGACTGCGTATTGGATAAGAGATGATAAATAGCCAACGAGGCCAGAGCACCGAGTTGGCTATAATCATGTCATATCCAACAAGTGCAAATGGAATAATTGTTTTATTAAATTTCATGAATTTTATGAACCATTAAATACTTGAAAATAGCATAAAACGTTTAGTAAATCGATAAACAAGATTTTTTGTTAGTTTCCATATATGGTCATTCGGTATATGAGCTGATAACCGAGATTGAGTGAACCAATTAGAACGCTAGAAACTTAATATTCGAGGTTGAAAATTTAATAAAATTTAATATTTAAAGAATAATTAGAATCTTTTACTTATATAAGTACTTTTTTATCGATTAGTTTAAAAAATGGATCTAGCAGTACAACCCCAATTAATTGATCATTTCACAAACACAATTAGCAACTTCAAACAAAAATTATTTGAATCCATGACAACCAAACAAAATTAATGAAGAACGGTAGCATTTGGCCTTTGTCAACTTCTTATTATTCAAAAATAACTTTAAACCTTTCTCATTGCATAAAAATGTGGAGTAACGTTAAAACTTTTCATTCCGTATTTTGTCGCTATTTTCGTTTTTTCTGGAACTGCTCTTGCAATTAAATATTCAATTTCTTGGTCCGAAATTTCGGCAAATTGTTGCGACGCCATTGACATTGTTTCTTTTTTTCTCAAAGAACGATTTTCATTGGCTATTCATAACTGTTTTCTATCACCAGATAGAAAACAGTGAAAGAGCCAATCAAATTCACAGATTCACAATAGAACATTGTAAATTTATACTAATAAATATTATTTTACCATGACTCCTCTTGTAAACTTGCGACCTTCTCGTGTCATCTAGTATTGAAAAATAAGATAATAAGGGAAACTTTAAAACAAGACTTTACATCTCTAGAAAGTTATACCTTGCATTATTAAATCAAACATAACAATTTGTCAAATACCTATGACTAATTAGCGAAAGAATTTCTTAAATCTACCTTCAATATCAAACCTAACTGTCGCAGTTCATGCATTGAGTGCACAGCATTACACGAAAAGACAACCGTTTTCTGACACTACGGTTCGAAGTCACATTTGTAGCGGGTGCTACTGTTTAAAGCTACCATAAAATACGGTGAGCAACTCTAGACAGCTGTTTTTACTTAATAGGGCTTCCTCACAACTACAACAGTACTAATTTAGAAACTGCGCAAATCAAAACAGGAAGAAAAAACAACAAAAACATAATGTACAGCCTCGAAATGCTAAAGCTAGTTAATTTGTCTTAATTGTTTTCACAGAGATTCAGTGACCTTTTAATAACATCAAACCTTTAAAAGAGTAACTGAGAAACATTAAAATATAATTATGAGATAGATTTGTGCGAGATGTTGTTTCACAAGTAAATCACGTTTTTCCCCTCCGTTTTCAGGCTTAAATAAAAATAAGGAAAGCTTTAGTGTATCAAAATGAGTTCGTTATGTGCTAATATGAAATGGCTACTTCTTAAACTAATTAACATACAAAAAGAACTGTATATAACGTAATCTTTATAATTCACCTGACCTTTAAGTGAGCATTCACCATTTCCAAAATGCAAAAATCAGGTGGTGGGTAATTTTTTGTATGTCTTCTCCGATTAATCATCTCGTCAGAGGTTCTGGTCACATTCAGGAAACAAAATATAAGCTTTGAAATTTACTACTAAAAAACTAATATACCTTGATATTACTTTACATACATACACAGACTAAAATTACTGTTTTACAAACCGAAATTGAGTATTTAAATAATGAAAGATATATTGTTACAGTATGCTTTGATTCGTTCATTATCTCTCATTTTGATATTTTTAAAAGAACTTGATTTAAATTAATTTGATCAAACGTAACTCTTGTTTCTTAGCTATTATTATATAATTATTTGAGAATCTACTCCTTGTTAATTAGCAAAAAGGAAACTTAGAGTCACAAGTCAGACTAGTATTAAGAGCATATTTGTATATATCTGAAGTGTACAATTTCTTTGAAGCTTCTACGATCATAAGGCTTGAGAAAGATTAACAAGGACTCGAAAAGCATGGAAAAGAAGCAAAGATGAAACTTATCTTTGTTTCAAAAATACGAATGGCATAAAAAAAAATCAGTTAAAACATACGAACAAGTGCTGACAAATCTAAAATATTAGAAAAAGTCAAAAATGATAAGCTGACGTAAAATGACAAAATATAATTGTCAACGTGTGTAAAACACAGACGTTGTCTGAAAAAGTGGAAGCTGGATTAGACCGGAATGCCAAAATGCAAACTAAGAAATTTACAGGAAGTTCAATTTTTCAGCTGATGATTCGCAAAACTCTAATTGCTCTTGTCTGATATCTCAATAATTTGTTATCGTCAGCATTGCAAGAAGGCTAAAAAAATGTATTGTGTAGCAGGTTACAAAATGGTCAACTGAAGAGAATAAAAAACTCCTAACTGCTTAGTTCGAGGAAAACTTACAAGTAAAAAACTTTGTCTTAGCTTTGTGCAAAAACCAAGTTCAATTCATATACATGCTTTATATAATGAACTTGTATACTACGCTCAGCCGTGAATTATTTTAATTTATAACTCAAAGATAAACTTCAAGTGTTCCAGCCAACGACTTATATCCTCTATGTAACACACAAAATACTCTGCCAAGCAAAATCTTTACAAATCTAGAATCAAAACTAAGAGGCAAATAATTGATTACCTTCATGGCTACCGATTTATGAAATGAGTGACCAACTGATTTAATTTCATAGAATTAAATACTTTATCTTTTCAGAAAATATTATCTATCATATAATGCAAATTAGGAAGAAATTCTTCCCTAACATTAAGCTTGGAGAGCAAACTAGGAAACTAATAATTTAATTTGGCTAGTCCCAAGCTTGCACTATATAATACAGATATGATGCGTATCAAGTCTATATCAACAAAGTGAAACAAACAATAATATATTACTATATATTGTATGAAAGAATGAACAAAATAAAAGTGACTGGTAATATGACTAAGGACGTCTATGATAATTACAGCATCTACACCTTTTACATATCATTTACTTACTCAGTATCTGCTGTACTGGAACAGTTCTGATGGATATGAAACAACAACGTTTATTTCCACAACATTTGAATACAGTACACTACTTGAATCATAAATATAAACATCACGATAGTAGCTGGCCACCCGAAATAACAATGAAAAGCTAATCTAGTCGGGTGCCCATTCTATTCTAATTAAGCACTTTATGTATCAGAAAAGTGCAGGGTTGAAGACAAAAACAGCAGAAAAAGGAGAGATAAGATAAAAAAGATTAAGGAAAACGCAATTGTAACCATCAACAGAACGTTATTTAAGTTCCCGTTTAAAACTGGGTAAACTCAAAAACTCGAAAGTTTTTAGCTGCTCATCAGTTTCAATCCAAATTTTGGGACCAAAATATCTAATGTTAAATTTTCCATAGTTTGTTCTAATTTTTGGAAAAATGAAAGTAGATTTTGACGCCATACTAGTACCATAATTGTGACTTAAAGTTGTCAAAAGCACGAGGTAGGTTAGAGTATTGAGGAAATGTCTGAGTTTGCAGATGATGTCGATGCTCTTTGATATCTTTTTAGAAATGTTTAAAATGCACTCTTTCCAATTCAGATTCGAGTTTATTAGCACACCTAGATGTACTTAACACACTTTGTTTGTGTTATCTCATTGTTATTCAGATGAATGAATTCGATTCTATTTTGAGATCAATAAATTATTTCCTCTGCTAACGTTAGGTACAAGCAGGTTACCATATATGGTGGAAAGACGTATGACTTACTTAATGTAACAAGACTTTTCTCTGAAAAATAGGAATTTATAGGGATAATTAGCAATAAAAAAGGATATTTTAGGAATTTTATGCAGAAAAAAGAAAAAACTAGTACTGCTTGGACAAAAACAGGATTTTAAGTAAAAAGAAACAGATTTACTTCAACACAAATATGTTCCAATGTAAATTAATGAAAATGACAATAAATAAGATTTGAAAGGTTTAAGATTTTTCTTGATTTTCCATGACCTTCCATTGTTATTGTTGGTTAAAAAATGGACCCCATACCCACGTACTTGGTTAAATTTTATAACATTGCAGCCACACAAATTAGTCTGATTTACAACGAGGCTCAAATTAGCTAAAATCTAAGAACAATCTCAGGCTATGGAAATATTTCACCTAAAGTCTTAACTAAAACATCAATTTAGCACAACTTATAAAACACAAGAAATTTCCCTATGGTTCGAGGTGTGAATGTTGTAAAAGATGCGAGAAGCATCGTTTTGCAATACCTTCGTTGTTTCTATTATGCTATTTCTTCAAATTGAACTGCTAAAAATAAAAACAGTTCTAATTAAAAGCAATTTAAGGCTGAAATTACCAAAAAATTAAGAACATTGAGCCTTTTATGAAAAGAGCGCGTATGTGCTGGCGACCAAAATTAAAAACTTAGAAGCAATCTAGGTCCAAGGATTTTTTCTAAGCTAGAGCTCTGAAACTATTAAAACGTTAGTGAGTCAAGCCAATGGAAGATCAAGGCTACTGCAAGTTTTTGTAAATACCTTGACACAGCTTTTATATATCACTTACCTCTGGGCTTTTGGATGGTGACACTATTATTGATCGAGATCCTAACCCAGACAGTAGAGACTTTTCCATCTTCACAGGTGTTTTAGGGGGTGGTGGAGGGGGAGTCCACTGTGAAGAATGAATATATAAACGGAAATAAGATAAAATTAGTTATTTCTAAAGGCCGTGTTAGACGGGCAATTTTTTCAGCAACATGCAACGCAATGTCACTACATTGCAAGTTGCTGAGAAAACTGCGGGTGTAACATTTTTCTGTGCTACTGGCAATACAACTATTTTTTTGCAACGTTGCGATGACAGATAGCGTGCAACATGTTGGCAGTAACATGTTGCAATCAAGTGAAGAGCCAATCAAATCACTCATACATATGATAGCGTTTTCACTAGACTAATCCAGCTTACAGAATATGAAAAATATAATGCGAGTTGCGAAAAAACAAATTGCCCTCGTCTGACATGTTAGAACAACTCGCAATTTTTCGTTATCGTCAGCACTGTATTGCAAGTTGTTGAAAAAATTGCCATGTGTAATAGATAAATCTGAACAGACATAACTATAATGCTGCTGAAAAAAACTGCAAAGCAGTTACTGTTCATCAGCAGGATTCCCGAATTGTGTGCAATTCTACAATTGGTTTCGGCTCCATTAACACTACCTTAACAGAAAGCGAGTGCTGAGAGTGCAACATTTTGTTATAGTGGAATTACTGTAACAGTTCTATTTTTAGCATTCAATGAATTCGGATAAGAACCGCGAATTGCTCGTATCGCGTGCACCGAAATACTAGTGAAATAGGATAAGGATAAGAAATACTACGAAATCCACTCTCGATACGGTATGAACTTCAACCATTGATCTCAAGTATCGTGTGTACTGATGTTAATAGGTGACATCCTTGAATCCACTCTCGATGCGGTATGAACTTGAACCGTTGATCTCAAGTATTGTGTGTACTGAAATGCTGGTGACATCCTTGAATCCACTCTCGATACGGTATGAACTTGAACCGTTGATCTCAAGTATCGAGTGTACTAAAATGCTGGTGACATCCTTGAATCCACTCTCGATACGGTATGAACTTCAACCGTTGATCTCAAGTATCGAGTGTACTGAAATGCTGGTGACATCCTTGAATCCACTCTCGATACGGTATGGACTTGAGCCGTTGATCTCATGTATGTGTACCGAAATGCTAGTGACATCCTTCAATCAACTCTAGATACGGAATGGTCTTGAACCGCTAATCATATTTATTACATAGATATGGGTGTTTTACTGTAAAATACACCACTCGTAGATTTCATATAAAGCTACACCGAGGATACCAGTGACATATTTTAAATATCCTCACTAGTGAAGATATCTTTGATTTCATTCCTTTGATTTTTTTCCATCTTTTTTCTTTAGGCTTTTCTATTTTCGAAACACTCGTATCTATATAATAAAAGAAAATTACACGTTCGCTTGAACATATGAAGTTTTATCTTCTCGTGGAGAAGATAATCTTCACATGTTCGCACCACCGTATAATATCCTCTATGTATCGCATGTTAAAATGTTGATAACACACATTGTACCTAAAACTCTGCAAATCCCAAATCGGTCTTTGCAAAAACCTGCATATTTCCAAAGTTTTATTAGTGCATTGTCAGTGCAATTGCTACTACAATTCCATAATAAAAAAAGAGAATGTTGCATAGTTCTGCACTAATAAGTATTTATGATTTTATATTATCCTTTAAAACAAGTTTGAAGCTAATTTTAATAGACTGGAAAAGTATAGTGAAAAAGTATAAATTAAAGAGTGGGAAACAAAAGACAAAATAAACGTTTTATTGCAAATATTTTTTTCCCATTTTTGTAATGGTGCCTGGCATGTTTTAGTCCCTATGGTTACTCTAGCCAACCAGCACGTATCAATATATTAACAGCACTATATCTAAAACTGGAAATTCTAGGTGAATAAAGTCGTTGTTGTTGTTCTGGGCCAAATTCCTCAAAACTCCGATTAAATTAATCCTGGATTAAGACAAAATTAAGAGAACCATTTTTTCAAAAGTAAAGCTTTGTGATGCTAATAAAATTCTGCTCAGTTTTACCAATAAAGAAACTTGTTAAATCCGAAATTCCAGCACAAAGCAAGCTATAGAAGGTAGGAAACAGAAACATGGATTAAAAAATTAATCCTGGATTAACGCTAATCGGGTTTTGAGGAGCCGGGCCCTGGTAACTTACCGAAAATGGCTTGGACACCAGTGTCTTACCTTCTGCTTCCCGCAGAAAGTCGGACCTTTCCCAGATAAACCAGATGTCATGACAGACTAAGCTCCAAAGCAAATCAAACACCTGAAGATGAACCAATTGATAAATCCACAGAATATACCATTTCTTTCAGTGTAAACTATTATTTCTTAGGTAGCGTTTACACGTAAACAATGTTTTCATCCGATTATATTTTTATCCGTTTTCAACCGTTTACACGTATACTGTAATCGACATATAATTTTTTTAGATTAGCTAAAGAGCATGCGCCTAATCGCTAAGCCTGTGATCACAGTGGTCTCTAAGCGCCATTTTTCTGTCTGGTCATTAGCAATGACGTAAGAGTTAACAAAAATATCCGGCTTCAACAGTTTACACGTAAACCAGCGTTTTCAAAAAAACTCATTTTGAGAAGCGTTTTCGAAAACAGCCGGCTAAATAAGCTTTAACGTGTAAACACTTGGTTAAAACAGATAAAAAAATGTACGTTTACAAAAATAGCCGGCTACGTGTAAACGCTGCTTTAGTTGCTCTAAAATTTAATTTTTGGATCTTTGACAAAGAAGACTCCAAGCATAGTAATTTTGTAAAAAGAAATAAGAGAAAAATAACATATATTGCCCTTGGCGGGAATCGAACCCCACATATTCGGTTTACTAGTCCGACGTGTTAACCACTACACCACAAGGACCAACCACGCTGGCAACGCAGCCGGACAATACTATGTAGATGGTAACTGTAGGGGTTCCCAGGACGATATTTTTCTCTATTGGTAAGTGAACACTGTAATTTTTGGTACGCATATATGGTATTATATGGAGATAAATTCCTATTTCATTGATCCAAAATGTCAATCAAGGCAACTTAACAATGGTGATTTTCGTACGTGCAATAACATTTTATATTAAAGAACATTGAATTTTTTGACTGAGGCTAAACGTTCTAAAATATTTTTGGTATATCAGCCTCAAATGTTCTTAAACATGTTCTTAAAACATTTTTACTGATTTTAGACGATATAAATAATACATGTACCGTATGTGGTACTTTTCAGTATACATTGATTTGTACATGTACTTTGTATACTGTCTTTCTTGCCTGTTTGTCTCAAGAACTATATACCTGAGAACTGCAATTTGGTAAATAAAAACGCTGTGATGTAAAATTGTTATCTGCAAGCTTTAGTCAAGAAGCCCAAGCAAATTTTACAATAACACGTATGTACTATCTCATAAAAAAGGTTCTTCACCTTTTCTCGTGTTCTTAACATGTAATTGTTCTTCAATTTTTTGCTATTTTCAGCCTCATGCTCTTATAAAAAAGGTTCTTATAAAATAAGACTCTACAAAGATTCGTGTATGACTCCAATTAATATAATATAGCAGCGACGAGGAGAAAAAAGCGATCCGTTTATTCCCCCAGCAAATGGTCGTCCTAGACCTAATAGTGCGAGTATTTTCCGATTGCTGTCTGACGTTCTGTTTATCCTTGAGTGAAACAACCAACTCTGGTTACGAGCCGTAACTGGAAAATCGAAACCTTGAATTTTACAACGCACTTTGATCTCTACTCTATTGTTAATAGTTACAGACGTACTCTGATAAAAAAATATTTCATTTTCTAAGCACCGTAGAACCCCTACTGAAGGACATTTAGTCCCCTCTACGATATACCTCTTGTTTTTAATTTCTGCCGGCGCAAACATTTCATGTATTGATTGAAAAGATGCCTTTAACAGTAGATGGTACAAACAAGATTCCTCGTAATGAACAGGTATTTGCTTTGGAACTATCCTCAATCCATTTTCCGGAAACCCAGCGAACTCTACCAGAGGCAGAGTGACAGAAAACGTTTGTGCGGGGTTTGGCAATACCAAGACATCATCAGTTCGGTGCGGAAACAAACTTCTCTCCGGGTGTAAACTAGCAACCATGAACTGATACTGGTGACCCACAATGAATGTCCCGACTGGCCAACTGTTTGTTGTAAAGTTTGTAACGGGCCTTACAAATTTTTGCCTTGCTTCACTCCAACCAATCACACACTCGAACCCAGGTGACATAAAGGTAGTTGCTACAATAATAAGAATATCAGGGAATGTATTTCGAGTTACAGTGCTGATTTGCAGTCTACTAAACAGTTCAGATATATTATCATTGCTCATTTCTTTTCTATATTATGGCAATTTCTAATCAGCTAGCTTTTTTAATCCTCATCGGAGGCAGGGAATGAGGTTATACGCTTGATAGAATTTCGTTTCCGCTTAAGATAAAATCAAAGTAATTCAATTTTCTTCCGAGAAAAATAAGTTACAGCCTGCATGATATGACGGGGCTTGTTATACTGTTTTTAGACTATGCAAGCGTGTCGACAGATTTTTGTTTGTTTTGTTCTTAATGATTCTCTTTAGTACAAGAACCACGATTAAGTTACGAGGAAATAAAAATTGTCGAATAGATTTTGCTTCTCAGACACGAATCACACTAGCAAATAAAAATTGTCCAACTAGTTATTTCTAACATAACGTAAGTTCTGCAAGTACACCATTGCAATATAGTGACAATAGCTAAGCTAAGTTTTAAATCCTTTTAAGAGTCTAGTGGTCTGTGGGGCCGACGCTTATCTCCGGATTCCATCGCAGGTTAGCTCCCAGCACACGCTGGTACGCATTAACCTATCCCGGAAGAATGGAAAGCTAAGTTGGCTTAGGCGGAAAAGAAGGTCACACAAATATTTGAATACCGGCAAAGTGCCTAAATAATTGTTATAATTCTAACGGTCCAAGTTTTTTCAGTATCATTTTGAATCAAAGAAATACGGTATTTTTTGGTAGAATATCAGCGCTCTTAAGATTTTAGAGGGCTTGTTCCCCTACTGAAAAAGTTCAAGCTACGCTACGGCCATGTACTCACTTCGCTTGCAGCAGTTAACTCACAAACAATATTTGGAGAAACCTTACAGTATTTCTCGGTGCATTATTGCTTTAGAAATAATAAAAATATTTTTCTCTAAAAACAAAATAATATTTGAACTTCAAATACTCATCCAACTGTTGATCAGCTTAGCTGGATATTCTAGATCTTTACAATGTAGAATGTTCGAAAGGAAAATATGTTCTAAATGAATATTTAAATACGCTTTATTCTGCCTTCCATTTCTAAGCCTCGAAAAACGAACAATTAAGTACACCGAACACCTGAGTTAGGGGCGGCTGAAGGCTCCTTAATATGTTGAAATATTATCAAATATTTAAATTTTTGTTTGTTTGTGTAATATTGTTTGTAAACTAATAAGGTTTCGAGATGTTCACTTGTTCTACTGCCGCAGACTATTTTTGTAGGGGAATATAAAATGTGTGTTTAGTGTTTTAAACAGAGGCCCTTGTATCAGGCAAAATATAGGCTGAGATAATTTCTACTGGGGCGTACTGGATTCTCTTAGGGTTGGGATTAGAGTCCATCCACGGTGTAAGAACCTGTGAAGTTCATGAGTGACTTAGAATAAAGAAAACAATGAAATTAAAACAATAGATAGAACGAACATAATAATGACGATTAACAAAAAGAAAACCATACAGGGTTCCAGTGTAACCCCAGGATTAACAAATAAACAATAGAAAATAGGCGAGATTTTTTTTATACATTAACTATCTCAGTATCTGCATATTTAGTACCCCCCAGTACGGAAATTTTACCAGAATAAGTTTAACATTGACAGAACAACATCAGTTACATCACCAGAACATGACAATTTTATATTTATTAAAAATATTTCATTATTTGCTGCAACATTCAAAAGTCACAACATCATGTATTTATTTGTAAAAATTTATATATACATTTGATGTCTTACTGAAATTAAAACATCGATAATGGAGACACAATGATTGATAAGTGTTTATTGTCAAAGCCTCGGACTTTCAGAAATAATAATTAAGACGAAAAAATGGGGTTAGAGAACTTTCATGACTTAAAACAAATTCTTGCTTGAGTTGATCCGATCGTGAACTCCTGAGGTCAAATCAAATTAATGCGTTGCCGATGGGGCATGGATCCGACCGACCCTCATTTTTTCTCAATGCAAAAAATTTGATTTTAGTAATAATTTAATAAAAAAAATAATAATAAAAGAAACATAACAATAAAAAATGAAATCAATCCTTAACACGTTTCAAAATATTTTGACTATCATTTGACCGAAATAGAAAAAGTTTTATTCCAAGCTCGTTCAAAAAATATACAAGTATTCTTATCTTTTAGTAACAGATACCTTACGTTGAAATTCCAGTCTTTTTTAAAACACATGGAGTGACATGATGGATCACATAACTTTTATTTTATAAAATTTCCTTTTTCCGACCAACTCGATATATTATGAAAAATACCCGAACTGGCCTCCGAACAAACGAATTTGGTTTGGTCTATGGCCATGGTTTACTAATAAATTTAATTTCAAATATCAAAGTTAATTTCGCAAGTTTACTGTCATTGTATGATTTTGAATGACTTATTTATTTGCCCAAGCCCTAGATCAGGAACAGTTTATAGGGGCTTTCTATGTTAACAAGGGTGTGGGTCAGAGACTAGACCGCTTTTACTGACCAGCGGACGCCAATTCTCAGATTCTCATGTGATTGGTTACAATGCCAAACCGGGATCCAATCAGCGTACAGGTAACCAGATTTAAAATCGTGTATTTTTTTTCGTAAACTGAAAGAACTAGCGCGGCGTGGGAAGAGAGTTACTTTGCAATACTTCTATTTTTTTTTGCAAAAAATAACGATAATAGCTGCAAAAATGTCGATCGAAGACATCTATTATTCGCAAAAATACGTTGCTGATGATGGATATGAGTATAGGTAAGTTTTGAGGGAACGTAGATGCTTCATCTTTAGTTCGTAGTATAAAAAGTAAATTTCATAACCAGTAATGTTTCAATGATAGATTATTCCTTGTCTGTTTTATAAGTTTCTCTCACTCATAGGTTATAAATTTAGCAAAGAATTGAGGCTTTTGTCATCTATGTTAGTAGTTTTTATATACGAGAGACTTCTCATTGCCGGGAACTGCCGTTTATACTCAAACGATGTCAAACGCTAGTCAGAATATTACTGTTCAGTGAAAGTTAATTTTAAAATTATAGCATAAGTTCTTAGACTAAATTGTCTATTTTAATTTAGTTATGAATTCACAGCGACACTGGCTTTGCATTACAATGTCCAAAATACGTTTTTGTATTTCACTTAGTTAGTTCCAATTAAAAGTGAGTGCCTTGTTTTTCAAGTTTAAATTTTATATAAGTTACTTATCCAGATACAATTAACTATCTGAATTGTGCTTTCAACAAAAAGGAAGAACCTGAAAATGTCTAAAAGAATCAGTTATCATCTTGAATAATATTTTATTTTTTCATTTATCAGACACGTTATACTACCAAAGGAAATTGCCAAGCTTGTACCTAAAGACAAACTCATTCCTGAAAATGTCTGGAGGAAAATGGGAGTTCAACAGTCGCAAGGATGGGTGCATTACATGGTGCACAAGCCAGGTATTAATAAATTAAGTATGTTTTTTTATCAAGTCTTGGTTGTAAAAAGCAACTGTCTACTGCCTTTTTTTTGCTGAATGTTACTTTTAATTTCTTTTAATTAATGTTACTTTTAATTTCTAATATGATGTGTTTATTTATGTATATATATATATATATATATATATATATTTAACAAATAGATTCCATGTTGCCGTGCGTCTGTTCAGTAATAGATCACAGATG